>JBCNJP010008584.1:0-38779 GCA_039602395.1 Deinandra increscens subsp. villosa
CATCTTCTCCGTTATGATTTCGTGACCTTTTCCTGTTTTCCATCACAACCAGGATTTCTGGTTTCTTCATCGCCATCACATTGTCTTCCTCAGGCGAGATCAGACCTAGAGTGACAGTACCCTATCGCGTTTTCTGGCGAGATCAGACCCCCAGGCCATCACAAACGATTGCCACCACTATATCGGACCACCACAGCTGTGAGCAAAGGCCTAGACGGTGAGCTCACGATCTCGTGCCACAACCCATCGATTCGTCTTCCTAGTCAAAATCGGTTCAATATCTTGCATTTCCACATCTCTCTTCTTCATTCCAGCCATGGAAGACCCACCAATGGTACATTGGTGGATCACCAATTGCAGGTCAGGTATTTTCTTCTCTGAGGGTCTTCTCATAAATTAATCCAGGGCGCGATTTTTAGAGGTTAAGGGCATAAAATATTACTTGAATCAACAAAAGTTCGGTTTTGATTTCACCAATTTATTTCACAATGATTGAGCAACAGGTGTTGTAATATTCCGATTCTTACAAACCATGTGTTGTTACTTGTTAGTTGTGACTTGTCCAGCAAAACATTTGGTTGTATTAATTGAAGAATTGGTATTTAATACTGAGATGAATTTAGTAGGTCTATGATTAGAATTTTAACTATCTCTGAGAT
The DNA here is from genome assembly GCA_039602395.1 of Deinandra increscens subsp. villosa. Classification (NCBI taxonomy): domain Eukaryota; kingdom Viridiplantae; phylum Streptophyta; class Magnoliopsida; order Asterales; family Asteraceae; genus Deinandra; species Deinandra increscens. The sequence continues at coordinate 660 of JBCNJP010008584.1, forward strand.
GATTTGGAAAACCAAACATATCAAATGAACGTGACTGTATAGAAATTGACCAAGCTTCATAATGCATCCCTAATGTTGTTTTGTGTGCTCCTGCTTATGGATGCAAATCCCAGATGACACTGCAATTGAAAAGGATGCTGTTTTGTGTGCTCCTGCTTATGGATGCAAATCCCAGATGACACTGCAATTGAAAAGGTATGGCTGAGTTCAATATATAAACTTGAAGCTTCATATATGTTATAATTTATCTCCGCAGATGTACCAGTTTCCTTTTTGATGATGTATTCGGTTAGGACAATGCAAATTCTTTGTTTTACTATAGACGGTAATTATGAGTTCAAAGTTCTTCACATGCAATCCTTTTGAATAAGGAGAAGCCTGAAATGTTTATAAAGAGAGACACTCTATTAGTACAACAAAATGAGAAATCTAAGGAATTTAAAAAAACGCACAATCCGTTAGCCGCCGACGTTACATTTTATTCGCGCCGGACAAAGCCACAAAAGTCTAACGTTCCGGTGCTACATTTTTTTCACGCCGGACTCGATGTCATGTTCATATGGCAGTAGCTTCCGGCGGTACATTTTCTTCCCGCCGGAACCAAGGAGAGGGTTGTCAATGGAGATTACATAAACAAAAAATATAAACGACTTACACGATCTTAGGAGCTGGCGGGTGGGTGGCGGGTGGGGGATGAACAAATGAAGCCTCAATGCGTTTATATAGTATCATAAAAGTGTGATCAATTAATTGAAATGGAGTTATAAGAACTCTAAAGGGTCATGTTTAATACCTATTAGTTGCAAGAACTCCAAAGGCTTGTTATTATTATCATATTTATGATGCTAATTATTAAGTAGTTTACTCAAGAGTTGCAAGAAATTTGAAGGGTTACTGTTAATTATTCATATTTAATTTTGTTATTTCATTTACGGATTTTCGTATTTGAATTATATGGTATAAAGAGTAAATGCATTTATGATGGTAATCAATTCTAAAGGTGCAAAAGTTGAGAATGTGATTAGTCTTCATGTTTAATAACTAATTTAATAACCAATTGAATAATTGTTTACGGATTAATTACTACTATGATGATGATGATGATGATGATGATGATGATACATCAACATGTATAATGCTTTTAATTAAACACCATGCTTAACCATGCAATACATTATGTTTTTTTTGTTGTACATGGCATTTATGATTTCACATTTATTAAGGTGCAAAAAAGTGCCATTGCTTAACTTTTATATATATATAGATATATCGTACATTGTTAATTAAGGTTATATTGACGTAAAAAGAGGTGTACGTAGTTGTGATAATGGTCAAATGTTAAGAAATACGTTGTGGAGGCTCGATTATTTTATAAGAAATTAATATTAATATAGTACATACTTACATATAAGATATTAGTATCGGCTACAAATATATAAACCTTTGATACATTGTTATTTCACATCACATGAACTAAAACCAGAAATGAAAACCCAAACAAAACTGTGAAAACAGAGTGATCATCTAGCTTTTTGTTTAAAATATAACTTTTATGTAAAATTCAAAACTATTTATAGAACCCTCAAGCAAGTTAAATTTCTTTAAAGAAAACCAAGTTTATAAAAATATGTAAATTAGAATGATGTAGTTTAGACTAACATTTATAGACATCAACAATCTGTTACTTTTACTTCACTCTCCTGAATCATAGTTATGGACCACTATCCTCAGCCCATACAAAGAGTACGTTTTTACGTGGTAGAGTAGAGGAAGGTGGTGTTCCACACCACCCACGTCACGTGAAGACGTTATAACTTGATCTGCTACCCTCGGTCTTAGAAATATTATAAATGTGCGTGTTAAAAAACTAAAGAATTAAATTTGCAATAAATACCAACCAACGAGTAATTGTCTCAATGGTATCTGGGATGTGGATGTTGATTGGTGATTTCAATGAGGTTAGGTTTCCGGAGGAGAGACGCTTTTCGGTTTTCAACGCTCGGGCGGCTCAGTTTTTTAATGAGTTCATTGACGAAGAAGGATTACAGGAATACCATATGGGAGGTGCGAAGTTTACCTTCTCATATGGCAAGGGGAAAAATTTCAGTAAAATTGATCGGTTGCTCGTTTGTCCGGAATTCTTTCGTAGATGGCCGTCGGCAAATTTTAAAGCCTTGCCTAGGCTTTGGTCGGACCACAGTCCTCTCATTCTTAAGGTGACCTCGACGGATTTTGGCCCTGTGCCTTTCCGATTTTTCACGTCGTGGCTTAGGAAAGAGGAGCTCACCAAGTTGATTCGTGAGGAATTGATGGCCCAGCATGGTTTTGGGGAACCCCCTGATGTGGTGTTATGTAAAAAGCTTAAGAGGGTCAAGATTTTGGCTAAGGAATGGATCAGGGGGGTCAAAGAGAAGGAGTCAAGGGAGATCGAGGATCTTTGGTTATATTGTAAAAATATGGATGGGATTAGCGAGTCGGCATCTCTTGGCCAGGGGGATCTGGAGCTGTGGAGAAAAAAGAAAGAACGATTGATGGCGCTGGAAGATGATCGGATTCGGGATATTAGGCAAAAGTCTCGGATCAAATGGGCGGTGGATGGTGATGAAAATTCGGCTTTCTTCCATGGGTTCGTCAATTCAAATATGGCTAAAGGTCGGATTAATGGGTTATGGATCTCGGGTCAGTGGGTGGAAGATCCGGGTGTCATTAAGATGGAGGCTAGGAATTTTTTTCGTGAGTTATACGCTAGGGGGGTGGAACCAAAGCCGAAGCTGGATTGTGCTGGGATCCGTACGATCTCAAGGGGGCAAGGGGATGAGCTTATTAGGCCTTTTTCTAAGGCCGAGATTCGGGAGGCGGTCTGGGAGTGTGATGGCGATAAGGCTCCGGGTCCAGACGGATTTAATTTTGACTTTCTAAAATTTTTTTGGGAGGAGTTGGAGGATGATTTCTTTAATATTTTGACTCGATTTTATGATACAGGGGCTATTTCCAAAGGGTGCGGAGCCTCATTCTTGAATTTGATCCCCAAAACGGATAACGTTCAATCGCTTGGAGACTTTCGTCCAATTAGCCTTCTTGGGTGTATCTCTAAAGTGATTTCGAAGGTCTTGGCAGGGAGAATGAAAAAGGTTTTGGGCTCTATCATTTCGGAGACGCAGATGAGATTTGTGGCGGATCGTAATATGGTAGATGGGCCGTTGATCCTTAATGAAATGGTGTCTTGGTTAAAAGTGGTTAAGAGGCAAGGGATGATGTTTAAGATTGATTTTAGAAAAGCTTATGATTCCTTGGATTGGGATTTCCTTGATTCGGTGTTGGAGCATATGGAATTCCCTTCTAGATGGAGATGTTGGATGAAAGGAATCTTATCTTCGGCTCGGGCGTCGGTGTTGATCAATGGCTCCCCCACGTTGGAATTTAATTGTTTTCGGGGGGTCCGCCAAGGGGATCCTTTGTCCCCTTATCTTTTTGTGGTGGCTATGGAAGCATTGGATTGGATGATTGGTAGAGCTAGCGCGTTGGGGGTTATCAAAGGGATACAACTTCCTAGAGATGGCCCGGTGCTAACTCATCTCTTCTACGCGGATGACGCAATGGTTATTGGGGAATGGTGTGATCTTAACGCTTATAACATTGTACGTATTCTCCGGGTTTTCTATTTGATCTCGGGGCTAAAGGTAAACTTTGATAAATGTGCTCTTTATGGTGTTAATGTGGAGGTGGGTGAGGTTAAGAGAATGGCGGGCATATTTAGATGTAAGGATGGGTCGGTTCCTTTTGATTATTTGGGGTTGAAGGTTGGTGCTAACATGAATCGGAAGGTGTTTTGGAGACCGGTTATTGAAATATTTCAAAAGAGGCTTTCTAAATGGAAGGCCAAAACCCTTTCCTTCGGCGGGAGGATTACATTGATTAAAAGTGTGTTGGATAGCCTCCCAACATTCTTTTTCTCTTTGTATAAAGCTCCTAAAGGTGTGTTGGAGGAGTTAGATCGTATTCGGATGCGATTTCTTTGGGGTGGTACGGGGGAAGATAAGAAAATTCATTGGGTTAAAAAAGAGGAGGTTTGCATGCCCAAGGAGAAAGGGGGTTTGGGGTTGGTTGATCTCGAGGTGTTTAACTTAAGTCTTATTTCTAAATGGTTGTGGAGATTAAAAAAGGAGGACGGGAGGTTGTGGACGCGGGTCATCAAGTCTATACATGTGGTCTCAAATAGAGTTTTGTTCTTTCCTTGTAAGCTTTCGATTTGTGGAGTTTGGAAGAGTATCATTTCGGTCAATGATGTTCTAAGACAGAAAGAGATCGACATGGAGAATTATATGTCTTTTAGAGATGAGCATTGGTGTTGGATCAGTGACGAGGGGGACGGGTTTTGCGCGGCGGAAATCGGACGGAAATTAGTGAATGGTAACGTCCCCGATGGTGCGAATAAGTTGGATTGGAATTGTTTAATCCCGCTTAAAATAAATGCTTTTATGTGGAGGGTGCAAAGGGGTCGAATTGCTACTTTTGATGAACTCAAGAAAAGGGGGATTCGGATTAATAACGAGACGTGTTGTCTTTGTAAAGAGGGGATGGAGTCGGTGTTACATTTGTTTACGGGATGCTTTTTTGCGACTATCATTTGGCAACGGGTTATGGAGTGGTTAAAGCTTCCTAGTTTTTGGGCTTTGTCGATTGATGATGTGGTCCAGTTTCATAATTCCAATGGGGTTGCAAAAGAGAAAAGCGGTTTCGTTCAAGCGGTGATTTACACGGCTTGTTGGAGTTTATGGAGAGAACGGAATGAAGTCATTTTTCGGGGAAAGGAGCCGACCATTAATAGTGTTATTTGTAATATTAAATGTTTGGTGTCTCTTTGGTGTACAAATAGGAGTAGAAAGGCGATTGATTGGAACAATTTAGGGGTGATGTAGGGTGGTGTTTTTCCGGGCTAGCCCCTTGCTAGGTCGGTTGTTTTGTGTTGCTAATAAACTTGCTGTTCAAAAAAAAAATGGTATCTGGGGAGGATTGAGTTTCTGACTGGGAAGTCCGGGGTTCAATCCTCACAAAGGGTTTTTTGGCAGTGGACCAGTTTCCTCCTGAACTGACGTCTTGTTTAAATATAGGACTGATGTACAAACTTCCTTATAGGGGATGTGCCAGTCTCTGTCATCACAGGAGTGAAAATGATCGGATTGATGATATAATACCTCCGTCGTAATCTGAAATCGTTATTAAAAAAAATTAGCAATAAATACTAAGGTGTAAGGGTGAAGTGTTTTTAGTACGTGGTTGTATTAGTTAGGGGAATGCCACATGTGAAGAGATACAGAATTTGGCGGGTGCCGACTATTTAATGTTTACAGAAGCGAGGGAATAATAACAATATAATAGTATATTGTTTGATTATTAATAAATTAATAATAAAATTGGACAACGCAGCATGGTGTCGTGGGAATTATTGAAGTGACGTATGATGTTTGGTACGTACCGTTGAGGCTCGTGTGGAACGAGGACGACATTCCCATACACCCGCTCAGCCGCTAAACTATTTCTGGATTTATTTTATAAATATCAATTTTATTTACTTTATTTGTCAAAAATTAAAAATTAAAATAGATTAAATTTTAATAATCCAAATTACAAACTATTTTCGATAATAATTTATATTATTAAATTTATTATTGAAAAGTAGATTTTAATAATTTCAACTACAACTTATTGACCGATAATATTCTTTCGTTTTTTTTTCTTAAAATAAACATCTTTTTAATTATGTTGAAAATAAACAAACCGCCATTAAAATGACGCTACATACTTTAAGAAAATTTCATTTTTTATGATTAAGCATCACGATGGTATTCTTATGTGCCAATTTTTTATGTCTTTTAAACAAAAGATTTGGAAAACAACCATACAAACACAAAATTCTTCTAAAATTAGGGTCCGGATATTTAATCCCGTCAGTCATCAATACAAGCCGAAAATAAATGTAAATGTAAGATGATCGTGCTATTGGGATTGCTCTAACTAACACCACAAATAAAAATTAATAGTGTTATTGGTCAAACCAATGGCGAAGCTTGTAATAAAACCCCGCGGGGACTGGGCTAAAAAATTCTATCGAAGGGGCGATACTCAATACATATAAAATTCTACCGAGAGGGTGATACTCAATACATATAATTTCTATTATATATAATCACGAAAATAGATACTGTGATCATTTGCCCCTGAGTCTAACTAATAGTATGATGTATAATTGACCAATGAGTTATAGTTTGAATTATTAAAATAGAATTTGCTAAATATAGTAAAGAAAGTTCGATTACCATAAAAACCAAATATGAATAGATAGGATTATTATCTGATTTTATAAATAAATTGGATTATTAATATCTATTTTTTTAACTATTTTTAAAGGCGATATTCTCAACTTACTTATTAAGAAACTTCATTGTGTATCTCATATAAATATTTTTTCCTTCTTTTCAACATTTTTTTTTATATATTCTTCCCGCTAATCGATATGTTTTATCAAGCTAACCCCACCAATTTTAGTTACGAAATAATGGTAGTTATGTGAGGAACGTGTCATGTGGGTTAAAAAAAACACTTTGAATATGAAAAATAAAACTGAAAAATAGAGGGATGAGTAAGGAACGTGAGGTTATAAGTTGAGCTTATCAGATGACTTGGTGATCAAGATTAATTGAAAATAGTTGAAACTCATCATCGTAAGGCTATGTGTAATGGTTAAGGCCTCATAAAGTTCCAAATGAGACATTAAGTGACACGTGGATGATGACTGGGCAATGGGCTTTATGGGGCTTTAGGCTATGTGTAATTAGGCGTTATGGGGCAAAAATCAGGCCTATAACGCCCCTTATAGCGCCCTTTGGCACCCCCCGGGGCGCCATGTTGGGGTTTTTGGCCGAGGGGCGTGAGGAGCATGGTGCCCTTGTGGTTGTTTCTCTCTCTGCAGTTTACTAATGTAGGGGCTTTAAGATTACACATCAATGCCCCATAACCCCCCCTTGCCACATCAGCGACACATGTCACATAATGCCCCATGGTGGGGCATTATGACTACACATAGCCTTATGGTGTAATGGATAAAGCCCCCATAAAACCCCACCATCATTACTTAATTATTATTTTTTTTAACCTTTTTTTTTAAATCTACTTTCATTAAAAATAAATATTACAACTTAAAAAAAACACTACTTAATTAAAATAAAAATTACAACTACTTAAAAAAATATACAACTTAATTAAAATAAAACATACAACCACTTAAAAAAAAAACTACTCGTTGATTTTGTATTTTGCCTTGATTCGTTCCCTCTTTTTGTTATACAGGGCGAGGTAAACCGGATCACCGTTTTGAGGTGGTGGTAGGGCGAGGAACTCGAGATCCTTGTCGAGTTGATAATCGTCGATTTGCTCAACTTGCTTTTTTTTCGACCGTGCAAGATCTTGAATACTCTCGGCCACCACCGCGTGATATTCGGTGACCGGAGCCTTTCCACGGCTAGCCCTTGCGAAATCTCGACCTCTTGGCCTCCCACTAGTAGTTTCCACGGGTGGAGTCGGAGCATCATCCTCATCATCATTTTCCGAATCATTCAAATTAATATTGAATGTTCAAGCGGTGGAGTCAAACGACTCGGGACCGGCGGAAGACGACGTCTTGGATTTCTTGCCTTTTCTGGTTTGACGTGTCGTTATATCCGCTTTCGATCTCCACTTCTCGCTTTGGTAGAGAAACCGCCAACACTTCATGAGGCCGAAACGACCACGCTCCGCTTCGTATTCGCCCACCGCTCTCTCGTAAATGTCGTAGTCGTTCACACCACTCGCCCAACCAGATTTGCACCGATCATAATAGTTCGAGAAAGCTTGACATTTTCTGTTGATCTCTCTCCATTTTCCCGACAACGAATCCGGGTTTCGGTATTCGCCCTTCCCCATCAACCTGAAAAACTTGGACCGAATTTCGTCCCAAAATTCCTTCATATCTTGATTGTTTGCTAAAAAAAACAAATAAAAAGTTAGTTAAAACAAACTATTTTAAAGAAAATATATAACAATTTTTTTTTAAAAAAAACTAACCTTTTGTAGGGTTCTCCGAAGCTTCAACGTACGCTCGACAAAGAGCGTAACACTCGTCATCGTTCCAAAATTGAATCTCCTTTTTCTCCCTCGTTTCGACCTCTTTTTTCTTGTGAGATCGTTTACCCCTTCCTTTCGCTTTGGGTTTTGGTCGTGATCCACCAACCTCTTGTGTTTCTTGGACGATTTCATCGTCATCATCTTGAAGAGAGAAAGGTTGAGATGGTCGAGGAGTTGGACTTTGTTGAGCGGGTGGAGAAGGTTGAAATTGAGGGGGTGGTTGAAATGGAGGGGGTTGATAAGCTCCAAATTGTGGTTATGGGAAGTGGGAAAAACCTTGGTTATACATGTTTGTGAATTGGTTTGGGAAAGGTTGGGTGACGGGGTTCCTTTGCGGGAATTGAGGTGAAGGCATGTTCATAAACATTTGCCATAGGTTTTGATCGGTTTCGTTCTCGCCGGTATTAGGTCGAGAGTTAGGTTGGTTGTTGGGTTGGTTAGGAAACATTTTTATTAAAAAAAATGAAGAGTAGAAAGGTAGAAGAGGAGAAGAGTGGTTGTGGTGTGTGAAATGATTAAAAAAGTGGAGTATTTATAGGTAAAAAATGGGTTAAAATTAAATTTTTTTAAAAAAAAATTCGTCCCCAACGGACCATAATAGAGCCGTTCAACGGCTCTTTTTGGTTGATCTCCCCCCTTCTCGGCGTTACTGGGCTAACGCCCCTCGCCCATTCTCCCTCTATAACGCCCCACCGTAGTGGGGGTGGGCGTTATATGGGGCGTTATGGAGCCCCTTTTCGCCCGGTGACGCCCCACTACGGATAGTCTAATCGTAATATATATATATGACACGGTTATCAGCTATGGAATTAGTTTGTAGTTCAGAAAGAGTAACCTGATAACAATCGGTATTTATAAAGATGAGACTACATTTATTATCACATGTCTCTTTTATATTAATTCTAATCTATTGTCACATGTATCATTCTAATTTCAATTTTCCACCTCTCTCTTTGTTCCAGAGTTTTATAAATTCCAACCAAGTAAACAGGAGGATTAATGGTTAATTATTTGGCGATCGTTGGGTTGATGATCCCTTGGAGATTAAAGAGGCGGCTTTCGATTACTTTAAAGAGTCATTTTCTAATAAAATGCCTAATAGGCCTGTGCTTAACTATGCAGGGATCAATATTATTTCCACTGAACAAGGAGCAAGGTTGATCAGACCTTTTTCTATTGATGAGGTCAAAGCGGCGGTTGGTGACAAGGCCCCCGGTCCTGATGGATTCAATTTTGAGTTCTTGAAATTTTTTGGGCTAAGCTGGAGAATGACTTTCTCAAAATATTTAATTATTTTTATGACACTAGAAGTGTCACGAGGGGATGCGGATCGTCATTTATTCATCTTATTCCTAAAGTTGTTGATGCCCAGCGTCTCGAGGAGTTCCGTCCGATCAGCTTAGTTGGGTGTATATCAAAACTTATCTCTAAAGTTCCAGCTACCAGGATGAAGGAGGTCTTGGATACTATTATCTCGAAATCTCAAATGGGGTTTGTGCCTGGTCGAAATATTGTTGAAGGACCCCTAATAATCAACGAAATTTTATCTTGGCTTAGATGGTCGAAAAGGAAGGGGATGTTCTTTAAGGTGGATTTTCATAAAGCCTATGATTCAGTGGATTGTGACTTCATCGTCTCGGTTCTTGCTCACATGAATCTCCCTGCAAAATGGAGAGATTGGTTCGGGAAATTCTTTCGTCGTCTTGGTCATCGGTGATCATCAACAGATCCCCCACTAGGGAGTTCCAATGTTTTCGAGGCGTGAGGCAAGGCGATCCTTTATCACCTTATCTCTTAGTGGTGGTAGTGGAAGCTTTTAACTGGATGCTTATGAAAGCGACATCTATGGGTATTTTTGAAGGGATTCATGTGCCTAACGGGGGTCCCGTGATCACTCATTTGTTCTATGCGGACGATGCTATGATCTTGGGCAATTGGACGAATGCTAACGTTGCCAACTTAATTCGTTTGCTCCGTTGTTTCTATTTTGTTTCAAGGCTCAAGGTGAATTATAAGAAGTGTGCTCTTTACGGTGTTAATATTGAGCAGGGAGAAGTTTCCAATAAGGCCCGGTTCATGAAGTGTGCGGATGGCAAGTTTCCATTTTCTATTTGGGGTTGCAAGTTGGTGCAAAAATGAATCAAAGAATCAGTTGGGAGGGTGTCGTGGACGTGTTTCAAAAAAGATTGACAAAGTGGAAAGCTAAGAATCTTTCTTTAAGAGGTCGCTTGGTGCTCGTTAAAAGTGTACTTGATAGCCTCCCTACATATTTCTTTTCGCTTTAAAAAGCTCCTAAAAGGGTCTTACAAGTTTTGGAGAGGATTCGATTTAATTTTCTTTTGGGGGGAGGGGGAGGGGGGGTACGGATGATAAGAAGACCATCCATTGGGTTAAAAAAGAGGATGTTTGCTTGCCAAAAAAGGATGGAGGGCTCGGTTTGGAAAAACTTGCTAACACAAATTCGAGTTTTCTTTGCAAATGGCTTTGGAAGTATTTGACGGAGGATGACCGATTATGGAGACGCGTTATCCACGGTTTGCATTCGGGAGGATCTCCATCGGGCCTGTTTCCATGCAAAAAAGAGATGGGTGGTGTTTGAAAGGCCATTATTGCATGCAATATTGATTTAGAAAGAAGGAATTTGGGTATGGGAAGGTGGATGGAAGAGCAAAACGGAAATTGGGTTTGGACAGGGGAAAGAAATCACGGTTTTTCCGCCAAGGCGATTAGAATGAGTATAACCAAAGCTGAGGGCCAAAGACATGATTTTGTTCTTCACTTGAGCAAATTGGTACCCGCCAAAGTCAACATATTTGCGTGGAGGGCTCAAAGAGGACGCATAGCGACATCGGATGCTCTCATGAGAAGAAACATTCAAGGTGTTTCGGACCTGTGCAAGTTGTGTAATGATGGGCTGGATTCGGCCGATCATATCCTAACTGGATGCGGATTTGCAATGACGATTTGGAGCTAGGTGGTAAGTTGATGCAACATTCCCAATTTGTTCGAGTTCTCGGTGAACGACCTACTTCGGATGTATTCAGACAAGCATATCCAAGACAACAAAAAGGAAGTTATCCATGGAATCATCCTCACTACGTGTTGGTGTCTTTTGAAGGAGAGGAATGCCGTGCTCTTTCAGGGCGGCGAAGCTTCGGTTTGTAAGGTGATTTCTGAAGCTAAAAGTTGGGGCCAAGTTTGGATCAATACTAGAAGTAGGAGGAACATTGATTGGAGAAGTTGTTGTATGTTGTAATTGTGTTGTTTGGGTGTTGTTTGGTTTGCCTCTTCTAGTGTCTTGCTAGAGGTTGGCTTGTTTTGGTGTTAATAATTTTGCTGTTAAAAAAAAACAAAAAATAAAAAATAAACAAACGGAAATTACTCAGGTACTTCATACGAGGTGACCCAATGGCAAAAAGCCATCGTCAGCTGGTCCAACTCAGCCCTACGGCACGACAACGAATTAACGGTAAAAGTTGGTTGCCTTATAGATCGAACCTAGGTTTTCCTAGGTCTTCTATCACTAGTCATCATGCTTCAAACGTGTTGAGCTGGACGTCATTGCTTCTCTCCAATTAAATAATAATAATTTTAAATAATTAAACTATATAATTAAATATAAAAAGTATAAATTTTCATATTCTTAATAATTAAAAATTAGAATAAGATTTTATTATATTTTATCTTAAAATATAATCTTATAATTCTTAAATCTTCGTTATTTATTATCTATAAGTTTTAAATATCTATTATTTCTTATTTCACAAAAAATATCTATTATTTCTTATTTCGCAAATGCCTAATGACATTTAAGAGACCAATCTTTATGTAAATTGTTATTTATAATATGTTTCATTTATTAAACCCATGTAATAGATTTTTTTTTGAACGACAAATTTGGATCACTGACGGGGGCATTACCCACCCACCCGATCATCTCCAATCTTCATCAGGAGGAAACTCACCATAGGTGAGAAAACCCCCTGGCCCAGCTTGTAACCCCCACTAATTTACTTTTTGTTACAAGTGGGCTTTAAACCCAAGACATCCCCATTATAATGTCTTGGATACCTCCCCCTAGCATTCTAGCAATAGATGGGTTCTAACCTAGTTTTCAATTAAAAAAAAAAAAACCAAAAGACTCTAATAATTGTAACAATTATTTCATAATTTATTATACTTTTGAAGAAAAAATGGTGTAAATAGTGCAAATGTAATTATGATCGATCTCAACAAACTATTTGTTTTTTCTTTGTGACAAGAAATAAAGATGATGCGAGTAGATGGATATACTCAATAAAACAAACACATAAGACAGCAGTCATCCATGTCGAAACCTGTCCAGCATTCCCAAGTTATATTCATCATTCTCACACGGTTTCTCAAAAAAAAAAAATCAAGATTTGGTCAATAATACTTTTTATAGAATATTGGTTTAAGATTTTACTATGATAATTTGTTTTTTTTTTGGAACGGTCAGTAATATATTAAATTGAACTAGCTTATAAAAGAGCAAAAATTACAAAGAAAATAAAGGATAAACCATCCAATCGTTTCAACGGATCGAAATTTTACGATTCCGAGAAGAAAACCACGAAAAAGAACATAAAACAATAGAATCAAAAATATCACCGTTCGAATTTTACTCGGATGAAAAATATAAAGATTCCTAGTCTTCCATACGAGCCACCACATAGTGTATAAAACTGTGAACACCATATCCTTCTTGATCCTAGAGAGCTTGAGATCTTCCATAGCTTTGTAAATCATGAGAGAGTTAGCCGGATTAAGACAATCCATACCTAACCAAGCTTTAATCCGAGCCAAAATTTTGGAGAAAAAATCACAGTCTCCGAACACGTGATTATTTGTTTCAACGCCTTTATTGCAGATGGGGCACAAAATTGATGCAATCTCGAGACCATATATAGAAAGATTAAAGCATGTAGGTAAACGATCCAAAAATAATCTCCAATTAGCAACATTAACTTTTTTCAGAACATACCTTAACCAACGTGTTGCGAAGTCACCACTTGGAAGATATATCTAGTCAATATGTTTGCGAACCACTTTTACCAAGAACTCCGCCTCGCCATCTAACGACCAGCACCACTTATCGTTGTCTTTTGTAAACGTAACATTAGATAACAACTCCGAGAGGTTAGTAAATTGTTCCTCTTCAACCCCTCCTCTAATGCTTCTATGCCAAAACCAAGACCATGAAGATCCATCCTAAAATTGCAAATAGGCGCGTCCTTGTTACGAGATAAAGCATAAAGACATGGAAATCGGATCTTAAGGGGGCAATCAACTAACCAAATATCTTTCCAGAATTTAGTATCATTGCCAACCCCAACTTGTCTATAAATCGCATTATGAGGAATTAATTAGAAGTTATGACATTTGTCACACATCTTGATAATTCGATACCAAACACTAGTCGCTTTGCCCCTACTGCAATCCCCAAATTTTGAACCGTGAATCGCTTTTAATAGGCGAACCCAAAGAGCATTTTCGTTCGACACAAATCTCCAACGCCATTTATACAAAAGAGCCAAGTTCATTGCGTAAAGGCTACCAGTTCCAAGCCCACCTTACTCCTTACTAGCAAGAGTGAGAGACCATCTAACCCAAGGGGTTTTTCTCACGTTATCTTTAAAACCCCAAAAAAATCTCAAAAGAATCGATTCTAGTTTTTTTATAACACCTGTAGGGAGGGGAAACATAGAAAAATAATACGATCCAAGAGAACCCAACACAGAAGAAACAAGAGTAGCCCTACCTCCAATCGATAACAGGTTCCGTTTCTACTTATTGAGCCTTTTAGAAAAAAATTCTAAGATAGGATCCCAGTTCGAAATACGTGACATGTTCGCACCAATAGGAAGACCAAGGTATGTGAAAGGTAATCGAGCTGGATTGCAGCCAACAATTTTCGCCATGTTAGAAATTTCTTCAGACTTGACGCCAATGCCAAATATTGACGATTTCTGAAGATTAATTGAGAGACCACACGCCGTGTGAAAAAACTTTAATATCTCCACAATATTCTTGACATTATTAACCGACCATTGTCCAATGAATATCGGGTCATATGCATAAAAAAAGTGGGATAAATTAATACCTTTAAGACGAATGCCGTTGTAAAATCCCGCTTCTATGGCGTATTCTATAAACACATGGAGACCCTTCATGATTAAAATTAAAAGGAACGGAGCCATAGGATCACCTTGACGAAGACCCCTTTCAACATTAAATTCCGCAGAAGGACTACCATTAACACTGATGATCTGGTCGAGGAGAGACATGCGCGAATCCAAGATCTCCATTTTGTGCCAAAGCCCATAAAGTCCAGCATCGTATCCAAATAATCCCATGAGACCGAATCGTAGAACTTGGTGAAGTCAATTTTAAAAACGAGGAGACTTTTCTTTTTCTGACCATACGAGTCAATGATCTCATTCAACATAATAGGACCATCAAGAATTTGACGACCTCTTATAAATGCGGATTGTTCCAGACTAATTATCTGATCAATCACCCCTGCCATCCGATTTGCAAGTGTTTTGGCGATAATTTTGTACTGAATCCCAATCAGGCCAATAGGACGATAGTCCGAAAAAGAAACGGGGCTTTGAACTTTCGGGATTAAAGAAATAAAGGTGGCATTGCAACCCAAAGAAATTTTAGACGAATTAAAAAATTCGATTATAAAATCCTTGATATCGCAATGGAGTAAATCCCAATATTTCTTGACAAAACCAAACGAGAAACCATCAGGACCCAGGAGCTTTATCAGACCCGCAATCCCACACCGCCTCCTTGATTTCATTAATAGAAGGAGTTGCCTCTAAGTCAATGTATGAGGTGACGGAGATAGATTTGAATCGATTACTTCTATTAATGATCTTTGTTTCATTACCTCCTTTAAATTTGTTGGAGAAATAATTCACAAACGCGCTTTTCATATCTATGGGATTATCCACCCAAACACCATCACTCTTCAAACCGTTAATAGCCATCTGACGCCTACTACAATTAATGATGCCATGAAAAAATTTAGAGTTCTCATCACCTTCTTTTCCCCATTTGTTCTTAGCCTTTTGAGCGAGATCCCCCAATAAAGGTTTCTCAATATCATCAAGATTTTTTAGAAGCTCACACTTGCGAGTCGACAAACAGTCCGATCCTTTCCCATCATCTATTAATTTGTCGATCTCAACAATCTCTTTATTTATCAACGAAAACTGCGAGTTTTTGTCCGGGATGGATTTGCGCCAATCTTTGATTCTATTTTTGGGTCGTTTGAGTTTTTCTTTGAATCGGATAAATTTCGAAGGGTGATCTAAAGGCCCAATCCAATGAGTTTTCACTAAAGCATCAAACTCATCAATCTCGCCAAGAATTGAAAATTTTAAAGAGAGTAGGACCGAAATCTGTTTTTGATTGACGGAGCAGAATGGGATGATGATCGGCTAAGGACATATCGAGAGCTAGGACTTCAATATTGTTGAACTCGTAAAGCAAGGCCGATGACACGATAAAACGATCTAATTTACTTGCGTTTCTACCTCTAGCATCCACACGGGAAAAGTTGTAACCCCCCATGGGTAAATCAATTAAAGCACTGTCAAGAATGAACGAATTAAAGTTATCGGCATTTCTCCTAGAAAAAGAAGCACCAATCTTCTCCGATTCGTTTATGATAGAGTTAAAGTCACCAAAGATTATATAGATACCGGGATTATTATTCATAAAATCTAAGATAACTTTCCATAGCGCCACTTTAAGGGATTCCAATTGAGGAGCATAAACGTTTATCATAAAGTATTTAGAAGACGAATTCCTCCAATTTCCTTCAACAATAAGAATATGATCCAAAGTGATAATAGATGTCTAAACAAAAACAGAAGGATCCCAAATAGAAATGATACCTCCTGATAATCCGACAGACGGAGAGAATGCCACCTCAAACTGGAGAATGCCCCAAAAAGATCTGATACGAAACAAATCTAACGACTCCATCCTCGTTTCTTGATGCCCCAAAAAATTGACCCCATGATTTTTAAGTAAAGAGCTAACTTTCTTTTGTTTATCAGAAGACCCGCTCCCACAAATATTCAGAGATATGATATTCATTGATCAACTATTTTGTCAATCATCTTACTTACAAAAGATTCAAAATCACTAACCGTTCCCTTCATGTCCAAAACCCATGAGTTTCCCCATATGAATAAACTTAGAAAAATCTTGTACGAAGGATCCTCCATTGCTTTTTTCGCTTTTTGAAATCGATGTGGATCCGTTTCCAGGGATACCGTCCATTTTATCACCAATGACAGACTTAGGTAAGAATTGCAAATATTCCTCAAAGCCCGAAGGTTTAGATGGATCCGGGGACGATGAAGCTTGCGAGTTGACGGCTTTGGGGGATGACTCAATCGGAACCCATGAGTCTTTGATCGATGCTTCTTTTTTCGGTTTATTATTTCTTGGAATTGGTTCATTTTGTTTATTTGAGTTTACCGAGATTTTATGCTCAATGAGATTGGGATCTGTAGAGGCTAGATTATGAGGCTTGTAATATTAAATTTGTTGGGCTGGGCTTAGAGGGTTTCATTAGTTTAGTAGACTAGTTAGTTATTGTATTTAGGCTAGTTTATGATTGGAGCAATGTCATGTTATGTTGGTCTCTGGTTCAGTTACGTATTGCTGGTATTTGAGGTTCTGGTTTCTTTTTGCATGAAACAATATGAACTGCTAGTCTCTGTATATTTATTCTGAGATGAATAAGCGTAGATACATGGTTCCTGATTGTCATGTGAATTACCAAATACAAGAGAAGACGATGCAAGTTTTCTATGGGCCAAAGTCTAGGCGAACTCAGAGAACTTGGACTCCGCTCAAACCTGGTCCGAACTTGAGGTTCGGGCTGATCGAGATTAAGCTTGATAAGCTTTTCTATAAATAGCATATCTTGTATAGGATTGAGGACTTCTGGATCAGATCTTGTATGTGTACTCTGTGGTATTTCCCTATAGTCTAATACAAATACTTTGTATTTACTCACATGTTCATTCTCGTTTTACATTGATTTCGATACGACCGAGTAGACGATCGATCACTCACATATTTACAATTGGTATCAGAGCATTTGGTTGAATCTACTGGTCGGAAATCTGTGTTTTCGAGTTTTTCAAGTCAAAATTTGGGTTTTTACAAAAATGTTACTCATTTGTGTGTTCGTTTGATCATCTCGAGTGTGCTTTTCGTAAAAAATCTTCCACTATTTCATTTCTCTTGAGTTGTTCTGAATCACTGTCGAAAATCTCATCCCAAAACACTGAAAATCACGAAAATGGAGTCGAGAGTGTTTGAGTTCATCTGAGGTTCGGCTGTAACTGAAAAGTAACCGCTCTGAACTCTAGGTTCGGTTAAAATTCTAACGAAGTTGAGGTTCGAATAGTGTTCGGAGATAGTTCAGGTAGAGTTTAGAAGCTGTTCGGACAACGGTTTGATAAGATTTCGGTTAAGGTTCGACAAGTCTACAGTTTGGAACAAGTTCGGATAGGGTTCGGATCATGTTTGGACAAGGTTAGGATTTTTGGGTTGTTTCACAGAAAACTGACGTAACTTGAGAACCGGTTAAGAGTTACGGAACCCAATACCAACCAAAACGACCGTCTCGGAGACCTTCATTTTTGGGTTTGAAGTTTTGGTATACAAGTTTTCGGACAAGATGAGTGCTTTTCAAGCGTTTGCAGCTATTAAGAATTCGGTGCAAGCTACGATGCAAACTATGATGAACTATGATAATGAAATTGGAACAAGTCAGAAAGTTCCCAAATTGTCTCAAATTGGAAGATTATCATAGTTGGGTTAAACGGTTTGAAGCGTATGTGGATACAAATGATATTGATATGTGGTTGGCATTTTCTGATCAATATGTCTATCCTAAAGATGAAACCGGGGAGCCAATTCTTCAAAGAAAACTTACTTCTGAACAAAAGAAAGCATATCAAGCTGAGAAAAAGGCGTATGGTACTTTGACAATGGCATTACCTAAAGAGTTACTACATCAATTTTTGGGTAACTATACATCAAAGAGTTTATGGGATGCATTGGAAAAGCGATGTGAAGGCAATGACCAATATAAGAAAAGTCGACAAAAGGTTTTGAAGAAGGAATTTGATAGCTTCAAGCATTATCAAAATGAATCGATTCCAAATCTGATTGCAAGATTCGCTCACTTAATGAGTGAAATGCGTTTGGTGAATCTTACAAAAGAAGAAGCTGATATGAAAGAGAAGATTTTGGAGGCTTTGCCTGAGAAATGGGAGAATTATGTGATGATGATCACTCATGATAAGGAATATTCGGGATTGTCATTTAATGATCTGATTCAAAGAATCCAAGCAAGGGATATGGAGTTAATGGTGAACAAGTCACTTCCTGCACAAGTTCAAAATCCTGCTGTGTATTATGGTGACAATGATTCAACCATGCAATGCTAGGAAATCTGATATTCTTAGTTCCGCACCTCCTACAAAATTAGTTCGGCAATTCATGGAAATTATTGTTCTGGTTCAGCCCTTATGTTAGTCTACTCCTTACAAGACTAGTATTGTCTAAATTATGTTTAGGACCAATGATGGCCCAATAAGGTGTGTTTAGTAGGGCAATGAGGGTCGGTTAGAACCAATAAGTCCTAGTAAGGTGTGTATATAACCAATAAATTATGTTTAGGGCTAATGATGGCCCAATAAGGTGTGTTTAGTAGGGCAATGAGGGTTAGTTGGCACCAATGAGTCCTAATAAGGTGTTTATATAACCAATAAGTTGTGTTTACGACCAATTATGGCCCAATATGGTGTGTTTAGTTGGGACTAATGAGTCCCACTAAGGTGTGTATATAACCAATAAATTATGTTTAGGACCAATGATGGCCCAATAAGGTGTGTTTAGTAGGGCAATGAGGGTCGGTTAGAACCAATAAGTCCTAGTAAGGTGTGTATATAACCAATAAGTTGTGTTTAGGACCAATGATGGCCCAATAATGTGTGTTTAGTTGGGACTAATGAGTCCCACTAAGGTGTGTATATAACCAATAAGTTGTGTTTAGGACCAATGATGGCCCAATAAGGTGTGTTTAGTAGGGCAATGAGGGTCGGTTGGGACCAATAAGTCCTAGTAAGGTGTGTCTTATATAACCAATAAGTTGTGTTTAGGACCAATGATGGCCCAATAAGGTGTGTTTAGTAGGGCAATGAGGGTCGGTTGGGACCAATGAGTCCTAATAAGGTGTGTATATAACCAATAAGTTGTGTTTACGACCAATTATGGCCCAATAAGGTGTGTTTAGTTGGGACCAATGAGTCCCACTAATGTGTGCATATAACCAATACGTTGTGTTTAGGACCAATGATGGCACAATAAAGTGGGTTTAGGGACAATGAGGGTTAGTTGGCACCAATGAGTCCTAATAAGGTGTTTATATAACCAATAAGTTGTGTTTACGACCAATTATGGCCCAATATGGTGTGTTTAGTTGGGACTAATGAGTCCCACTAAGGTGTGTATATAACCAATAAATTATGTTTAGGACCAATGATGGCCCAATAAGGTGTGTTTAGTAGGGCAATGAGGGTCGGTTGGAACCAATAAGTCCTAGTAAGGTGTGTCTTATATAACCAATAAGTTGTGTTTAGGACCAATGATGGCCCAATAAGGTGTGTTTAGTAGGGCAATGAGGGTCGGTTGGGACCAATAAGTCCTAGTAAGGTGTGTATATAACCAATAAGTTGTGTTTAGGACCAATGATGGCCCAATAAGTGTGTGTTTAGTTGGGACCAATGAGTCCCACTAAGGTGTGTATATAACCAATAAGTTGTGTTTAGGACCAATGATGGCCCAATAAGGTGTGTTTAGTTAGTTGGCACCAATGAGTGTGTCCAATAAGTTGTGTTTAGATAGGCCAATAGAGTCACTAGATAAGGTGTGTATATAACCAATAAATTATGTTTAGGACCAATGATGGCCCAATAAGGTGTGTTTAGTAGGGCAATGAGGGTCGGTTAGAACCAATAAGTCCTAGTAAGGTGTGTATATAACCAATAAGTTGTGTTTAGGACCAATGATGGCCCAATAATGTGTGTTTAGTTGGGACTAATGAGTCCCACTAAGGTGTGTATATAACCAATAAGTTGTGTTTAGGACCAATGATGGCCCAATAAGGTGTGTTTAGTAGGGCAATGAGGGTCGGTTGGGACCAATAAGTCCTAGTAAGGTGTGTCTTATATAACCAATAAGTTGTGTTTAGGACCAATGATGGCCCAATAATGTGTGTTTAAGGGCAATGAGGGTCCGTTGGGACCAATGAGTCCCAATAAAGTGTGTATATAACCAATAAGTTGTGTTTACGACCAATTATGGCCCAATAAGGTGTGTTTAGTTGGGACCAATGAGTCCCACTAATGTGTGCATATAACCAATACGTTGTGTTTAGGACCAATGATGGCACAATAAAGTGGGTTTAGGGACAATGAGGGTTAGTTGGCACCAATGAGTCCTAATAAGGTGTTTATATAACCAATAAGTTGTGTTTACGACCAATTATGGCCCAATATGGTGTGTTTAGTTGGGACTAATGAGTCCCACTAAGGTGTGTATATAACCAATAAATTATGTTTAGGACCAATGATGGCCCAATAAGGTGTGTTTAGTAGGGCAATGAGGGTCGGTTGGGACCAATAAGTCCTAGTAAGGTGTGTCTTATATAACCAATAAGTTGTGTTTAGGACCAATGATGGCCCAATAATGTGTGTTTAGTAGGGCAATGAGGGTCAGTTAGGACCAATAAGTCCCAATAAGGTGTGTATATAACCAATAAGTTGTGTTTACGACCAATTATGGCCCAATAAGGTGTGTTTAGTTGGGACCAATGAGTCCCACTAATGTGTGCATATAACCAATACGTTGTGTTTAGGACCAATGATGGCACAATAAAGTGGGTTTAGGGACAATGAGGGTTAGTTGGCACCAATGAGTCCTAATAAGGTGTTTATATAACCAATAAGTTGTGTTTACGACCAATTATGGCCCAATATGGTGTGTTTAGTTGGGACTAATGAGTCCCACTAAGGTGTGTATATAACCAATAAATTATGTTTAGGACCAATGATGGCCCAATAAGGTGTGTTTAGTAGGGCAATGAGGGTCGGTTAGAACCAATAAGTCCTAGTAAGGTGTGTATATAACCAATAAGTTGTGTTTAGGACCAATGATGGCCCAATAATGTGTGTTTAGTTGGGACTAATGAGTCCCACTAAGGTGTGTATATAACCAATAAGTTGTGTTTAGGACCAATGATGGCCCTATAAGGAGTGTTTAGTAGGGCAATGAGGGTCGGTTGGGACCAATAAGTCCTAGTAAGGTGTGTCTTATATAACCAATAAGTTGTGTTTAGGACCAATGATGGCCCAATAATGTGTGTTTAAGGGCAATGAGGGTCCGTTGGGACCAATGAGTCCCAATAAAGTGTGTATATAACCAATAAGTTGTGTTTACGACCAATTATGGCCCAATAAGGTGTGTTTAGTTGGGACCAATGAGTCCCACTAATGTGTGCATATAACCAATACGTTGTGTTTAGGACCAATGATGGCACAATAAAGTGGGTTTAGGGACAATGAGGGTTAGTTGGCACCAATGAGTCCTAATAAGGTGTTTATATAACCAATAAGTTGTGTTTACGACCAATTATGGCCCAATATGGTGTGTTTAGTTGGGACTAATGAGTCCCACTAAGGTGTGTATATAACCAATAAATTATGTTTAGGACCAATGATGGCCCAATAAGGTGTGTTTAGTAGGGCGATGAGGGTCGGTTAGAACCAATAAGTCCTAGTAAGGTGTGTATATAACCAATAAGTTGTGTTTAGGACCAATGATGGCCCAATAATGTGTGTTTAGTTGGGACTAATGAGTCCCACTAAGGTTTGTATATAACCAATAAGTTGTGTTTAGGACCAATGATGGCCCTATAAGGAGTGTTTAGTAGGGCAATGAGGGTCGGTTGGGACCAATAAGTCCTAGTAAGGTGTGTCTTATATAACCAATAAGTTGTGTTTAGGACCAATGATGGCCCAATAAGGTGTGTTTAAGGGCAATGAGTGGTCCTAGACACAATTAGTGGTCCAATAAACGCACGTTATAGGACTAATAAGTTGTGTCTACAACCAATCATCGCCCTATAAGCATGTCTTTATTGGGCCATCATTGGTCCCAACACAACGTGTGGTTATATACAATACGTTAGTGGGACTCATTAGTCCGACTAAACACACATTATTGGGCCATCATTAGTCCTAAACACAACTTATTGGTTATATACACACCTTACTAGGATTATTGGTTCTGACCAACCTGATGTCCTACTAAACACACCTTATTGGGCCATCATTGGTCCTAAACATAATTTATTGGTTATATACACACCTTAGTGGGACTCATTAGTCCCAACTAAACACACCATATTGGGCCATAATTGGTCGTAAACACAACTTATTGGTTATATAAACACCTTATTAGGACTCATTGGTGCCAACTAACCCTCATTGTCCCTAAACCCACTTTATTGTGCCATCATTGGTCCTAAACACAACGTATTGGTTATATGCACACATTAGTGGGACTCATTGGTCCCAACTAAACACACCTTATTGGGCCATAATTGGTCGTAAACACAACTTATTGGTTATATACACACTTTATTGGGACTCATTGGTCCCAACGGACCCTCATTGCCCTTAAACACACATTATTGGGCCATCATTGGTCCTAAACACAACTTATTGGTTATATAAGACACACCTTACTAGGACTTATTGGTCCCAACCGACCCTCATTGCCCTACTAAACACACCTTATTGGGCCATCATTGGTCCTAAACACAACTTATTGGTTATATACACACCTTAGTGGGACTCATTAGTCCCAACTAAACACACATTATTGGGCCATCATTGGTCCTAAACACAACTTATTGGTTATATACACACCTTACTAGGACTTATTGGTTCTAACCGACCCTCGTTGCCCTACTAAACACACCTTATTGGGCCATCATTGGTCCTAAACATAATTTATTGGTTATATACACACCTTAGTGGGACTCATTAGTCCCAACTAAACACACCATATTGGGCCATAATTGGTCGTAAACACAACTTATTGGTTATATAAACACCTTATTAGGACTCATTGGTGCCAACTAACCCTCATTGTCCCTAAACCCACTTTATTGTGCCATCATTGGTCCTAAACACAACGTATTGGTTATATGACACACATTAGTGGGACTCATTGGTCCAACCGACCTCGCCCACTAAACACACCTTATTGGGCCATAATTGGTCGTAAACACAACTTATTGGTTATATACACACCTTATTGGGACTCATTGGTCCAACCGACCCTATTGCCCTTAAACACACATTATTGGGCCATCATTGGTCCTAAACACAACTTATTGGTTATATACACACCTTACTAGGACTTATTGGTTCTAACCGACCCTCATTGCCCTACTAAACACACCTTATTGGGCCATCATTGGTCCTAAACATAATTTATTGGTTATATACACACCTTAGTGGGACTCATTAGTCCCAACTAAACACACCATATTGGGCCATAATTGGTCGTAAACACAACTTATTGGTTATATAAACACCTTATTAGGACTCATTGGTGCCAACTAACCCTCATTGTCCCTAAACCCACTTTATTGTGCCATCATTGGTCCTAAACACAACGTATTGGTTATATGCACACATTAGTGGGACTCATTGGTCCCAACTAAACACACCTTATTGGGCCATAATTGGTCGTAAACACAACTTATTGGTTATATACACACTTTATTGGGACTCATTGGTCCCAACGGACCCTCATTGCCCTTAAACACACATTATTGGGCCATCATTGGTCCTAAACACAACTTATTGGTTATATAAGACACACCTTACTAGGACTTATTGGTCCCAACCGACCCTCATTGCCCTACTAAACACACCTTATTGGGCCATCATTGGTCCTAAACACAACTTATTGGTTATATACACACCTTAGTGGGACTCATTAGTCCCAACTAAACACACATTATTGGGCCATCATTGGTCCTAAACACAACTTATTGGTTATATACACACCTTACTAGGACTTATTGGTTCTAACCGACCCTCATTGCCCTACTAAACACACCTTATTGGGCCATCATTGGTCCTAAACATAATTTATTGGTTATATACACACCTTAGTGGGACTCATTAGTCCCAACTAAACACACCATATTGGGCCATAATTGGTCGTAAACACAACTTATTGGTTATATAAACACCTTATTAGGACTCATTGGTGCCAACTAACCCTCATTGTCCCTAAACCCACTTTATTGTGCCATCATTGGTCCTAAACACAACGTATTGGTTATATGCACACATTAGTGGGACTCATTAGTCCCAACTAAACACACCTTATTGGGCCATAATTGGTCGTAAACACAACTTATTGGTTATATACACACCTTATTGGGACTCATTGGTCCCAACTGACCCTCATTGCCCTACTAAACACACATTATTGGGCCATCATTGGTCCTAAACACAACTTATTGGTTATATAAGACACACCTTACTAGGACTTATTGGTTCTAACCGACCCTCGTTACCCTACTAAACACACCTTATTGGGCCATCATTGGTCCTAAACATAACTTATTGGTTATATACACACCTTAGTGGGACTCATTAGTCCCAACTAAACACACCATATTGGGCCATAATTGGTCGTAAACACAACTTATTGGTTATATAAACACCTTATTAGGACTCATTGGTGCCAACTAACCCTCATTGCCCTCTAAACCCACTTTATTGTGCCATCATTGGTCCTAAACACAACGTATTGGTTATATACACACATTAGTGGGACTCATTGGTCCCAACTAAACACACCTTATTGGGCCATAATTGGTCGTAAACACAACTTATTGGTTATATACACACCTTATTGGGACTCATTGGTTCCAACGGACCCTCATTGCCCTTAAACACACATTATTGGGCCATCATTGGTCCTAAACACAACTTATTGGTTATATAAGACACACCTTACTAGGACTTATTGGTCCAAACCGACCCTCATTGCCCTACTAAACACACCTTATTGGGCCATCATTGGTCCTAAACACAACTTATTGGTTATATACACACCTTAGTGGGACTCATTAGTCCCAACTAAACACACATTATTGGGCCATCATTGGTCCTAAACACAACTTATTGGTTATATACACACCTTACTAGGACTTATTGGTTCTAACCGACCCTCATTACCCTACTAAACACACCTTATTGGGCCATCATTGGTCCTAAACATAATTTATTGGTTATATACACACCTTAGTGGGACTCATTAGTCCCAACTAAACATATATTATTGGGCCATCATTGGTCCTAAACACAACTTATTGGTTATATACACACCTTACTAGGACTTATTGGTTCTCAACCGACCCTCCATTGCCCTACTAAACACACCTTATTGGGCCATCATTAGTCCTAAACATAATTTATTGGTTATATACACACCTTACTAGGACTTATTGGTTCTAACCGACCCTCATTGCCCTACTAAACACACCTTATTGGGCCATCATTGGTCCTAAACATAATTTAAGCAAATCTGGTTTTTTTTTTTTTTTTGATCTACTGGTTCAGTTACGTATTGCTGGATATGAAACGGTTGATCACACCAAATATCTCCGTTTGTTCAGAAATATTGGTTACGGTGGTTTGCTACAAAGCAAAACCATCAAGAAAGGGCAGTTGCCATACAAGTGGAGATTTCTTGCACATACACTTCTGGTATGTTTGTCCCCAAAGAAGGGAGGATTTGATGAGTTCTCCAGCGAGCAAGCTTCTGCTTTCTTCGCTATTGTAAAAGGTGAAAACTTTAACTTCTCAAAACTCATTTTTCCAGCCCTAAAACCAAATGTCAATTCTGAATATATTTACCTGTATCCTAGATTTTTGACTTACATTCTCAAAGAAGAGTACCCCCACATAGTTTGGCTCGGTACAATTTTGCATCAAAAACTTCTGAATGAGAAAACCTTTTCAAACCTTGCTTTAAACAAATCTCCATTTACTGGAAGGGATACTGACCACCCCTTACCAATTCCAAGGCAGTTTCCTGATGAACCTGCTACAGCAGAGGTTCAACCGGAAACTGTAGCAGTGACTGAGCTCCCTGCTCAAGATGACAAAACTGTAGACCTAACAGTTACTGATCCCACATCTGTCCCTGCTTCCTCAGCACTAAAAACCTTTCAATCCAGAAAGAGGAAAGCTCACAATCAATCTACCACTGCCACCTCCTCAACTGAAACTCCTCCTGTCACTTTCAAAAGATAGAGACAAGTGGTTATTAGGTCTCCTCCACCTAGTGCCACCACCCAACCCGAAGCTTCTAACCCCGCTCCAGGCAAAAAGTCCAAGCGGAAACTTGTCAAATTGGGATTTTCTCTTAGGGACGAAACCTCATTTGAGGGGGAGTCATTAGAAGCAGATGCACAATCCCCATCTGGACATATGTCACCACTTCAACCCCAATCACCCAGGAGTGACAGTGCTATCAATCTTGGCTTAAGTGAAGGTGTTATTAACTCACCTGCCACATCACATGAGAACAACCAGATAAGCCAGGACCCTGCAGCACTGAACCCACACTCCTTACTGGAGGTGAATCTCGGGAGTACTGATGAGATTCATGCGGAAAGGGCTGCTGCTACCCAGGGATCCCCACTGGACCCTGGTGTCAGCAGTAACATCAATAAGACCCAATTCGCAGCAATCTTCTCTGAATCAGCACTTGAAGTTCCTTCATTGGAACCAAGAGTTGTTGTGACAGATGAAGAGAATCCCAGGTGCCAAGAAGCCATAGGTACCACTGCTGATCAATCTAGGATTGATAGCTTGGTTTCGTCCAAGGATGCTGGCAAAAAGCCAGTTGAGGACAGTTTTTCACTACCTGAATTGACGAATTTGTACCTATCTCTTCAAGCACAGGTTGATACTCTAAATGCAACTGTTGCCAAACTGGTGAAAGTTACTCCAACTGATGCTGAAGCAGGCCCTTCAACCCTTCACAGTGATGCTGATGAAGCTATAATAGCTAAAGAAGCTGATACTGTCAAATTGGGGGAGAAGATGCCCTCAAGGCCTGTCATTACAGAGATTGAAGAAGATCAGAGGATACCGGCTGAAGTCAGAGCCACAGCTTGTCAAAGAATTGGCATAAATCCCTTTCGTGTTGAAGAGTGTTGGGCCAACATCAAAAGCAGTCAATTAATTGCCATCTCACCTTTTGAGGATCCCAACCTCACAGAGCTGGTTCAATCTTCGATGTTGATTGCTGGTGCTCTACCTGAGCACATCAACATGATCACTACACTTCTGAAAGATGTTATATTTCTGGCTGAAAGAGCCAGTGATCACAGCAAGGCAACCGAAGACAGCGCTGCAACCACTGTAGTTGCTACAATCTCTGAAGGAGAAGATGAGAATCCTATTGGTGAAGATGAAGGGACAGAGGTGTTGGAAGTTGCTGATATAGAATCTGAAGTCACCAAACCCCAGGTGGTGACTGAAGATCAATCTAATGTTCAAGCAGAAGTTTAGGCGGAACTTCAGGCGGAAGTGTTTGTGGAAGCTGAGAATATTGTTCAACCGGAAACCCATTCAATTACCCAGGTGGAAACTTTTGGCCCTAGCAACTCAGTTTTTGGTGTTGATGGGTCTACTAAACCAACTGAGGTTCAACCGGAAGAAAGGAGTAATGCTGAAATAGCAGAAATGGCCGAAACCCTCATAACCTTAAGGAGCACTGAACCAACCCAAGCGGAAGAACCTATTCATGCTGAAGTTCCTAAAACAATTCAACAGGTGGTTCAAACTCCAGAGGCTGAAGCCATACAGAAGATGGTAGAAGATGCCAAGAGAATAACAGAGGATGAGAGGCTTGCTAAAGAAATTCAAGAGGAATTTGATCTTTACATGCAGAATTCTGTATTTGAAAATTTACTGGAAGAGGCAAAGACCAGGTCTTTCAACTGGAGAATGAAGGATTATGATTTAGATGCTGTGACTGAAGCCGATAGGCAGAGGCTAATCTCTATTGCCTCTCATTTGCCTACCAAGCTGGTAAAGAGTGATGAGAATTATCAACTGTTGAAAAGGGTAAAAAGGGCATTTGTGGTCAGAAACATAAGAACTGAAGAAGAGGTAGCTCAAATGAAAGTCAAAGAACTATGCCAATTGATTGACTCAATTTTTCATATGCTAAAAGGAGATATAGCTGCTGTCAACCCAAAGCTTGTGATGCCTGCACCTTCAGAGCTCACCTCAGGTATGTTAACTCACATAAATGTTAAACCTGAGATCACTGATGATGCAGATATCCCTCCTCCACCTTCCTTCATATATGACCCAAATCCTATGCCTACATCAGTTCCATCCCTTCTACAGTCTCTAGCCATCATTCCATACCAACCTCCCAAAATCTCCAAGAAAGTAGCCGCCAAACTTGCCAATCCAAAATTCAGAGCTGACAATTTCACACCCATCATTCCTTTCAAAAAGAAGCCTCCTCCTACTATGGACTTTTCTGATATCTTTCCACCTACCCCACCTTCTAGTCCAACTCCTGAAGCTAGTAAACCACCCTCACAAACCTCACTTCCTCCACTCACCATCAATGAACCCTCCACCACCATCACCAAACCTACTGAAGTTCAAGCTGGCCCTTCTTCATCTGACAGAGGCAAGAAACCCATTGTTCCAGAAACTACTGTTGACTCTGATGAAGAAAGATCGGTCAGGAAAAGAAAGTTGATGCATGCCAAGAGTAAAAGAAATCAAAAACAAAAGAGAAGAGCTCCACCCAGCAAGAGACAAATTGTGGGTTGGACAGTGGATGAAGCCACATTTGATTTCACTTTTACTATGGCCAGTGGCATAACTCAAGTGGTAAATGTTCGCAAGGCAACTTCTCAACTCACTCTGCTGCAAAGGACAGACATCATTCTAAAACTTAGAGAAATTTTGAATCCTTCAAGAGCAGAGCACATGTTAAGGCTTGTAATTGTGCCATCTGTGCTGGAATGTGGAATGCTCTACAGAAGCAATTTAGATGATGACTCAGCAGAAGAAGAAGATGAAGTGCCCACCAGTGAAATAAAATTTATCATTTGGGAAGAGGAGGAGAAGCTCTTCTATGTTCATAGAGCTGATGGCACCTTTACAATCCATGAGTCCATTTCTGTTCAAGAAGAATGGAACGAAATGGACTGGGATTCAATTAAACACGTAAAGGTGACCAAAACAAACACTAAAGAGCTATCTCAGAATCTTGATGCCAGCATTAGAACTACGGACAAGTAGAACAAAGTGAAGACGATTTTTGGGTACAAGTCAATTTTGAAGAAGAACTTTGACTTAGAAGAATAATTTGACAGCATCATCTTAGGGGGAGATTGTAAGGAACTTCAATTTTGAAGTTTTCCGGCTGAACTCCAGTTTTGACAGTTCCGGCTGAAGTTGAAGCGGAACTACAACTTCAAGCGGAACAACAAGTTCAAGCGGAAAGAAGCAATTTTGTCACTTAGTGAATATTCCGGGTGAACTCGATTATCCATCAGATAATGAGTTCAACCTGACTTTTCCTGAGAAGTCTTTTCAACAGTCCCATCCTGCAAAAGCTTCTCGTATGCTTCTACATCTGCCCAAGCCGCTCTCCAAAAGTAGATAGTTGCTGTCAACACGCAAGTCATCTCAAATGTCGAAGTTTATTCTTTTGGTAGCTTAGATTTGACTTTGTAATGTACGGTCTAGATTAGATCACATGAGATCAATGGCTGTGATTGATCTCATCTGCACTATATATAGCTTGTTTTCTCTCAGTTTACACAGAAGTGTGGTTATCACTTGTAATAGTGTAGCTTTGAGTTAATGCAAATAGTGCCGAATATTCGATATTTCGTTGTCTCTACTATTCTGCAAATCAAGCATTTACATTATACAAGAACTCTAATTTGCTTAAGAAAAGTAAAATATAACTTAATTCCGCAAGGTTATATTTGCAAGTAAAGGAAATTGTTTAAGTTTAACTCTGACTTATATCGATCCTACACATGATTAGTTGAGGAGAGAAAAGTTTACTCTGAATAGAACAACATAAGAACTTATTGCAACACAAAAAGAGTTGGCTGAAGCGCAAAAGAAAATTGCAGACATGAAGATTGAGGTTCGTGATTTCAAAAGACAGTTGCATAATATCAATAATTCATCGTCTTTCATAAATTTTTTGTGCAAAAAGGAGAATTTTCAACAGATTTTTGGTGATGTTATTCTGAAAAATGTTCCACCGCCTGTGGTTATTGAAAATTCTATCAATACTTTGAAAGCAATAGAAGAAGTTCATGATTATTCAAAGTTTGGTGATAATTCTTCTGAGAAGAAGCAAAAGTCAAAGTCGCAGAAGAAAAATGAAAAGAATTTTGATGCTAACAAGAGAACTAAATTTGTTTCAAATTCCATATTGCTTGATAAGGAAAAGGTTTTTGATGGCAATCCAGGAAAAGTGAAAGTCGACAAATTTTCAGAGATTGTGATTGATGAATCTTTGCTTTCCAATAAAATGATTTAAATTCCATCAAGGATAAGTTTTCTCGACTTGCTTCACAAGTTCATGAGAAACCTAAGTCGGTACCAGACAAATCTAAAAAGAATGGTGGTCTGGTATATGAAGGCAAAGACGAGAATATGGATGTTGGAAATGTTCTCCAAGATGTACTTGAGATAGAAGAAATTGTGGAGGATATCAAGGTTCACAAAGAAAAGGAGATTCCACTTGAGAATTATATCTTGTGTGAACCTGATGCTGATTTTCTGTCAACGAATTCAAAGTTAGAGAGTCTAGAGAGTGATTCTTCTCAACATTCTACAATGTCAACAGAATCCATGTCATCTCCTAAGTTGGTTGATAGGAGAGTTTGCTTTTACTGCAACAAGACGGGACATGTGATTCGTGATTGTGCTACTCAGAAAAGGTTTTCACGTGGTTCATATCGATCATCATCATCCGATTCGATGATTCTCAATGAGGTACCTTTTAGACAAATCTAGCAAAACCAACGAAAACCAGCTTATAAGAAACCGGTTGTTGGTAAAACCTCAAATTATGATGATTGGTCACCACAATTTTCAAAACAAAAACAATTTTTCCAAAGTGAGTTTAAAATGCCTTACTCAAATGATTTTTCTTACTATGGGCCTAGACAACATCACCAACGTCATCCAAAATCTGAGAAAGTGTTAGTTGGTGAGTTGTTAAATAGTGTTCCAACTTGTCACGATATGTAAACGGTTCTGTTTCGCATCGGACGAAATCGTCTAAACCATTTCGTTCTTGGAAACAGAAAATTGCAACCTCGGCGGGAAACGATTTTGTTGAGGATACGGGACGACCCAAGCCGGTTTGGGTTCCCGTATTTAACTAAAAATTGTTTGAGGTTGTGTGCAGGTACTTCAAGAAGACCTATTAGTGATTGCAAAGTTGCTGATAGTGGAGTATTTTGCTTAAGTTAGCGCTTCACGGAGTTGATATTTTACAAACATTTTTGAGAAAAATGATTTTTCAAAATCTAAAAATGCGAGGTATACGTGTTGATCGATCAATTTATTTTCTTTACTTTTACTTTCTTTCATATTTTGTAAGGGAAGAAAATTTTGGAAAATTAAAAAAAAAATAGAGTTTGTTGAATTTTAGGGGGAGAAAATGCAAAATATAAAAAAATGAAAAATGCAAAAAGTATGAAAAAAATGAAAAATGAAAAATGAGAAATCACGCTGAGGGAGATTGTGGCAATCACGCTAAGGGCAAATCACTGTTTTCTAAAGTATTAAGAACAGGATACTACTGCCCCACTATGAAGAAAGATGCAATGGCTTATGTTCAAAAGTGTGATGCATGTCAACGGCATAGCAATATCCTCCATCAGCTTGCTAAGCCGCTGCTCTCGATATCATCCCCATGGCCATTTGTGAAGTGGGGCATGAACATAGTTGGTAAGCTGTCTACAACACCGGGAGGAAAGGTCTTTATGCTAGCAATGACGGATTATTTCTCTAAATGGATTGAAGCTGAAGCATTTACTCAAGTTAGAGAAAAGGAGGTGATGTCCTTCATTAAAATGAATATCCTAACAAGATTTGGAATCCCATCAGAAATAGTATGCGACAACGGGTCTCAGTTTATTGGCAGAAGAACAACTGGTTTTTGTGAAGCATGGGGGATCAAGATGGTGACTTCAACTCCTGTACATCCACAAGCTAATGGTCAAGCAGAATCAAGTAATAAGATCATAATCAACAACCTTAAGAAGAAGCTAGGAGCCAAAAAGGGAAAATGGGCTAAGGAGCTCCCATTTGTGTTATGGGCTTAACTCCAGTTGGCTTAGTCCCAAGTATTTTGAGCTTGAACTCTGTTTAACAAAGGCTTTTAATGTTTCTACAATAACTAAGGTTTAGGCACTTTCGTGTCTCTCAAGTTTTATGGGCTTGACCCTAGTTGGCTTAGACCTAAGATTCATAAGGCACCATGTGCCTCAAAGGATTAAGATGGGCTTGACCCCTGTTTGATTCATTCCTAAATACTCAATAATTATTCTCAGCTTTATCAGGATTTCACCAAGTCTATCTTAAGAATTCCTAAGGATCCTCAAGGATCTTGACTATCACAACAGTCAGAAGATTCTCTAACAGGTGGCATTGGTGATGCATATATTACGCATTTTTGTTACTAACTGAGTATTGGCTAGCATCATGGTTTGTTAATTTTGGCAAGTTTTCTAAACTTTTAAATCATTAAACTAAGTAATGCTATTGAGCATCCTACAGGATCCTCGTTAAACTATTTGTAACATAATCAAAATACAAGCAACACACCGTGATGATCAAAATACTACTAGAATATATATATGCAGGAAGTTAAGGAAGTTGACCCCAGGTTTCGTCTTGGAACCCAAGATCCCTCCACCTGAGGCCAACTATATTGTCTGGGAAGCTTGGACTTCGCATTGAAACTCAAGGTTCCTCCATCCAAGCTTCCATAAGTTAAACTACCATTGTTTTTGTTTCATCACAACCATTGTTTAAAAAAAACATCAACCAACAAACAACCAAAAAAATGTGGGCTCCGACCTAGTCAAGATTGCCTTCATCGCCCACTTTCTCCTCACCAGCTGCCACCTCCTTGCCCTTACCCTTGCCCTTCTCACCACTAGCTTCCTTGTCCACCGCCATGACCTCCGGTTCAGTCTCCTTAGTAACCTTCCCAGCAGCCTTGTCCCTCTCAGCCATCAGCCTTTTAAGGCTCGCCTCCCAATCCATGACCGGCCAGCTCTCTGGAGTGAAGCCTTCAGCCTGAGCACTGGTAGCCATCTCGATCATACATTCAAGCACACTAATGGCAGCTGAGAATTTGGCATTTTGATCAGCCAGCTTCAAGGCTTCAGCAGCAGCAGCCTTGCTCTTTGAGTTGCTTCTCATGGTAGCGGTTCTTGCTGGCACCTATTTTACCTATCTGCTCGATGCGGAGTAAGGCTTCATCAAGTTTAAGCTCAGAGGACTCGAGCTTTTGCTCAGCTGCTTCAAGTTTGCCCTCGAGCTCTATGACCTCGTGGCTCAGCTTGTCAATACTCTGCATCAAATCAAGGTGGATCAGAATCAGCAAGGGAAGTATCCTATCTTTAAATCTAACATACTTCTCTATTATTTATATACACTTACAATGTTCACCACTGCTTGCAGAGAGAGCAGCTTGTTGGCTGCTACAACAGGAGGAAGGCCGTCAAAACTGTCCACATTGATGCTGGTGTCTGAAGCTTTGCACTTTTTGGCAGATGAAGTCTTGGTCTGAGTGCTAGGAGGCCGGAATTTGGGAACTGAAACATCTTGGGGGGGGCTTTGCTGCTGGTTTCCTCAGTTTTTTCCTTCTTGGAAATTAAGAATTTGAGGTCCTGGAAAGAGAAGTTGGAGGCAGAACCTGGAGCTTCATCAGAGACAGATAAGATCAGTTTCACAAAATATAAAAATGCATCTCAAATCGAAACAAAAACAAGTTCCTTCAAGTACCTGCAGACATAGTCCTGGATGGACTTTGGGATTGTTGAGAAGTGGTCCGAGCACTTGCCACACCTTTAGGAAGGTAGCTTCTTTCAAAGACTGGGATGCTGTAAAGTTCCTTGAGCTTCTTAGTGGAATCTTGGGAAGGCTTGATCAATGCTTCAAACTTGGGGGCTGCAAATACAAGAATCAAACAAATTAGTTAAACAAGTAAAAGAAATTACAGAATTAAAATAGCTCAGGAAACTCTTCCTACCCATGACAACCCATTGGGTAGGAAAGTTCTTGCAACCAGTTAGGCTTTTCCTTTTTACAAAGAAAAATTGGCGTCTACAATCATGATCATTGTGAGAAGCCCAAGGAACCATTTGGCTTCTCCGATTCTGGTTTTCAGAACGAACCGACTGTTTCCATGGGTGCCAAGCCGATACACCTTGCAGATTTCAGCAACCCCAATGTTCAAGTCACGGGTCTGATTCAGGTGGTGAAGAGAAAAAAGGATTCACCAAATCATTGGCATGAATTGAGAGTAAGCTAAGCAGGTGACCGAAAAGAACTCGTTCACCAAAGGGGGAAACAGGAAATGTCATGCCGATGAGGAAAGGGTAGTAAAGGAAACAAACCCAATCGGAAGAAATATGATCGTCTTTCAAACGAGGATCATAAGAGTGAAATTCAGTCCTGGCGGGGAAGCATGAAGATCGCTTCAACATCTCGATACAGCAATCGTCGAAGTTGTAGGTTTCTTCCTCGGTCGCCGGAAGTAGTCCCTGATCGGTGAAACCCCGAGCCACATTGTCAGAGACAGTGGCACTGGAGCAAAGGATCTTCTTGCCCATCGCTAAAAAATCAAAAGAAATGAGAGGGAACTGACCTGTGGAAGATCGGAGAAGCTCTAGGTTTTCCGAAAGGAGTTGTGAAGGACATGTAAGAAGGAGGAAGCTTTTAAAGCTGGATATGCCAACGGGAACTCCGCTTGGGAGTTGGGCCGAGCTAATTTCTCTCGGTCATGATTACATTGGAGATAAGATTAAAAGAATTCAAATTCTTGACAGCTGGCGTGCATGCACCATCCGTAAAAAAATTGGGGGGAATTGTTGGTACGGATTTCAGGATATATTGAGCAGCTCGCATAGGCTCGCAGGCACTTCACTGTAAGGATCCTGAAATTTATTCTTAGCTAACGATTTCCTTCTCCATGTTTATTTTTTGCAGAATAGCTTCGGTATGACTCACGTGTCCTAAAGACCCGGTAAACTAACAAGAAACGTGGACTAAATGGGCCTTAACGGCTAGTGGGAAGACGTGGAGTTGGTTGCTAGTTTTTAGGGGATTAGTTATAATGTAATCTTATATATATGAGCTTTAGGTCTGCACACAGGACACGAGATATAATCTCAAAACTCACTATAACACATAGAACACGAGCTCATCTCATTTGTATTTGAACAATTTCCGATTATATAAAAGTTTCAGGCAGCAGGCACTTTATGCCGGCTCCCGAGGTTTTTTGCTAGGATCCTTGAGGATACTCAGGGATTCCTGGATTTTTCCCTCGTTACATCCTTGTGTCAACGTCCAAATTTACACTTTCATTGTCAAATTCGTCAAACACACTACCTCACTTACAAAGTTTGATCAACTTATTGCTTAGGTAGTTTTTGACCAAAACAATTTGGCGCCTACCGTGGGGCAAGTGGTGTTTCGATTCAGCTAAGAGCCTTGATCTCCTTCTCGCTACCAATTTCTGAAAATGTCGACTCAACTAAAGATTACTTCAAAATCTACTCCATCGACAAAACCGACTGTCAACACTGGTCTTCCCCCAATGACAAAAAAAAACGACTAATGATGATGCAAGAAGAATGGAATATCCCACTTTTACTGGATCATAAGGTATGTCTACAGACCCTGCTATTTCTAATAACGATTTCTATGTTATGATCAGGCAGATGAAGACTCATGTGGACCAGCAAGCCAAAAACAACGAGAAAATGACGAAGGAGATCATGGAATTGAAGATATCAAAGATACCAGTAGAGGAAACCAGCCCCCTGATGCTGAAATCACTTGGTTTTGACTCTCCGGAAATATCGGAGTAGCTAAAACAGAATGCTAATTCCTCAACTGCTCCAAAATCAAATGTTGCTGTCACACCCCTAATTTCCACTAATGGAGTATAACCGTGTGGGGTGTGATCCAGACCAGGATCCCAGACTTCAGTTACAACCAAACCATAACAGAATTTAAAAGTTAGCATAAGGTTTAAGTTACAGTCCAAAACAGTAAGTTTAACAGTTCAGCGGAAGCATAAATAAAGTTTGCAGTTATGGTGTTACAAAATGATGGATTTAAATATATGAAATTCCGGGTTTTTCAAAAGGTATCCATGGGAAGTACTGCCGCCTCCGGTGCTGTCCATGATCCACCTAACGACCTGAAAAGAAATCAACAATCAAGTGTCAGCCAAAGCTGGTGAGTTCACTAAAGCAGTCTACCCGTCACAAGTAGACCTAATGTTTATGAATAAAGACAGGTAAAAACACAATCAATATCATAAGACCAGTAAAATTCCATATCGTAGGTAGCTAGCCTATAGTTATGTACACCTGAATTGTTCGTAACCGAAGCTGACAATGTTTTGATAGGGAATCCCTATGAACCTTGCCTTCCCGTGTCTTGAAGGATCACGGAGGGTAGGCTAACATTGGTCTCAGTCCGACCGCCAGTCGGGAGGGTGCATCCTGTGCACCGCTGAGCGGGGGTGTCAATCCCCAGTAGTACTAGTCAATATTACCTCGCTACTGTATATTAACGGCTCGAATGTAAGGACTTTTTAGTAAATAAGTTCAATCCAGTGTCACATATGATATTATGTCGGAAACTTACCCTGTAAGATACACCTTACCGTTTGGGTCACCATCCTTACCGGAAGTAACCACTTGCGCGTTATCGTCCCTGAATGGGCATAACAATAATATAAATGAACTCACCTTGGGTTGCTCGGCTTACTCTTCAATAAATCCGATTATGATTGCTAACGAGGACCAAATAATCACATTAAGGTCTTAGGTGTAAGGTTGTGTTTAAACTACTAGCACGTTGGAAAACACGTCACGACATAATGACACACGACACCGATGGTTGATCATACACAAGGATTCATATACATCAGAAGTCAAAGCATGTATCATGATAGTATAAAGCATGCAAGTCATGGCATATCATTCAAGTAAATTGCACAAGTTTGGATTCTGGTCACAATTTCGCTAGCAGTTTCGCTAGGCAGTTTCGCTGTGTGCACGGGCAGCACTTTCGCTAGGCAATACCCGATGACACAGTTTCGCTAGGCTAGTTTCGCTCGAAACTGTTGGCACAGTTTCG
Source organism: Deinandra increscens subsp. villosa (assembly GCA_039602395.1). Taxonomy (NCBI): domain Eukaryota; kingdom Viridiplantae; phylum Streptophyta; class Magnoliopsida; order Asterales; family Asteraceae; genus Deinandra; species Deinandra increscens. The sequence continues at coordinate 38,450 of JBCNJP010008584.1, forward strand.
CTAGCCTAGTTTCGCCCGAAACTGGTTTGAACTTTCGTTCAGGGAATTTCGCTCGGTAGTTTCGTTCGGACAGGTCTGGTTGGTTTGCCCGGCGACACTACAGTTTCGCTACATAGTGTCGCTGGATGAAGATATACATAATTTCGCTACATAATTTCGCCTGATGAAGGCACAGTTTCGCTAGTCGCTAAAAAAACTCGTAAATTTGACTAAAAATCTTTCTAACAGCTTCTATACCTCATGCAATTCGATATCTAGCATACCTAAACGTTTACCAACATCATGGGGGCAATTTTACACCCCGTACTTTATTGTTTCGGGTGCGAGTGA
>JBCNJP010008586.1:0-10025 GCA_039602395.1 Deinandra increscens subsp. villosa
ACCGTACAAAACACTTCGAGATCGACCTGCACTTTATTAGAGAAAAAGTTGTTGCAGGAGTCTTAAAGGTTGAAAAGATTGACACCCATGAGCAGCCCGCTGACATCTTTACAAAAGGTCTTAGTATCTCTCAACACAACTTACTCTGTGAAAAGCTTAAACTTGTTGACATATTTACACCTTAAAATTGAGGGGGGCTGTTGAGATTGTCAATTTTTAGTATTATTTTGTGTGTTTTTTTCTAATTTCTTTTTTTCTTTTTGTTTCATGGTTGTGGGCTTTTTATGGGTGCTTGGAGGTTTTTTGTTCGTGGGCTTGAAGTGTTGCCAGCTATTCAAGATGTCATTTAGGTTTCACACGCTTTCTCCTTGCATAAAAGGTCCGCTGCTCTTGTCTTGGAGACAACACACACAAAAACCGTTCTCTCATCTCCGATTGAAGACAACCTCCATCACCGCTTACCACTGCTCTCTCTCTCTCATCTCGCTGCTGATCTCGTTTAAGGCTTATCAACACACCTGCAACTTGTAGTTGCAGGTTGCCATTATCTCATCAAATCTGCTCCATCATAACTGGCCGTATCAGCTTCAACCAGACATCTTGGCTGCATATCTCTGGTGATAGCATTCTGTTTGTCAGTATATTTGTAGCAGATTATAATTTTTCTGGTTTAGTTTCTTGTATTTTGATATCCTTCAAGTTCTTTTGTTCTTGGATTAAGTTCAGATTCAGCCCTTTTAACACAAACCTAACATACCAAGGAGACGACTTGAGGCTACCGTCTTCTTGCTGCACAACAACCATATCAACCGCCCCGCCAAACGGATGGAACGGGCCGGAAACACTGTAAACCCCTTGAGTTATATAACTACCTAACCTCCCTACAGCATACATCTTTCACCAAATTAAACAGATTTAATAACACTACACAAATCTTGTAACAGTCTTGCCTCCAGTAATCCCCAATTGGGGACCAAGCTGACTAAGATCAAATGTCCTGAAATACCCAATTCATTCCCTAGACGTTTCAACAAAAATTCAGAAAACCGCCTCTAACGAACTGAAATTGCAACCAAAGATGGAAGCTTGACTACGAAAACGTTAAAAATAGATACAAAGTAGACAAATACAATTGTATAAAGATCCAACAAGCAACATGAATCAGATGGATTGAATAACAATTATTATTATTATTACACAGTTGGCAAATGGGGGAAAAAGCATATTCCTTTTTTCATATGATGCGATTGTACCACAAAGACGTGACGGATTGATGATGTTTGAATAAAATGACGCCTCTCGTCTCCACCGCCTCTGTTTTTCCAGAATGTTCTTTCATCTTCTTCTTCTTTCTAAATTATTCCGCAAATTGTTTGTTTGTGGGATTAAAATTGAAAACCCTCTTTTGTTTGTGTTAAATAATAAAGAGGGAATGATTGAAGGGGTGAGGGCTGATTTATGAATTCGGGTTGATGCTTTTTGTTGAAAATGTTAGATGGATTCAAGAGAAGAGACACATGTTGCAGTTAATGATGGAGGTTCGAGTTAGGTGTGGAAACCGGGGTGGAGGGGCTAATGGTTATTAACCATGTATTTATAGGGACTAAAGGTGATTAATCTTGTAGGGACATTTTTGTCGTTTTAGCGGAGTTCTCATGTCACGTACGTAATTGATGATCTATGTTTTAAGGTTTCATATATTGTGATGGTGAGAGGAATTCTTTAGTTTGAACTTTTAAGATTAGATTCAAAAGATCTTGTCCACTTAGTAGCTTTTCGAGGAAGCCCATTTTTCTTGGTTTTGAGGAGGCCCATTGTGTATTTGTGTGATTTTTTTTATTTTTTTTATAAACGGCGATGCATTAAAACACGGGAAAACACCGGTTGAGTAAGACACTCCAACCGGTCCCAAACCTAACAACAAGTTACATTACAATTTAAAACAACACCAGTCCTACTATGACACCTTTTATTTATTGACCATACTACTTATCCATAAAAAGCTAGAAGATTTAATCTCGGCCATCATCCTTTGAAGAGAGGGACGTTTGTTGTTGATCACCGGTTATGTATTTATGTGATCTTGTCCACCATGTTCGGATATTTTAGACTCTCATTAGATAACAGGTGTGAATGGTTCAGCCTGATGATGAAATCTAATCGAATCAAACCTTCAAATTGTCATTCAGATGCAAATTAGATATGAGCAAAACACCCTTAAGTCTGACAGAATCATATGTTTTAGCCCATCTAGAGACGTTCAAATGCAAACAAACAGGACTTAGTAGCTTTGGTTTTGAATATTCCTTAAAAGGACCCATTTTTTCTTGTTATAGGTATCATAGATTGATCAACATATATAATTTTTTTTTATAAATGTACTAGTAATTAATTGAGTTACAAAAATATCTAGACTAACACTCAAAAGAAAGAAGGTAGTCATAGTTGAGGTTATTATAATCCAATGACCCAAAAGAAAAAAAGACATTTTTAATTTTATTCTTTATGAAAAAATGGGTGGGGACGATGGTCTGGTGTCCGAGTGATATACGCCAAAAGATACATATTTTTTATATCAAATACTCGTCATAGTTCAGGTTATTTCAAGCTAACAATTAACTAAACAATCCAATAGTGTTTTCTTTTGAGTTTTCTTGAATAATCTACGCCCAGATCACAAAAGAAGCAAAAACAATGGAAAGTATGAAGAAAAATACAAGCTTGGTGATAAAAGACGCCAGGCATGGCCCGTGTCTAGCCAGGCACGACTCGTGCCACCTTCCTAAATCGTAGTCTGGAGAGCTGACTTTTGTTTACTGCCACACACGACCCGTGCCACTAAAGTCCCACGGGCTATGTCTCTGTTATCCGCCACACACGGTCCGTGCCCACCGAAGCCCACAACTCGTGCCCCTGATCAAGCTATCTCCGGAGAATCACATGCTAGACACGGCCCGTGCCCAGGGTGCCCTGGCAGGCATGAGCCGTGCCTGATTAGAAATTTACCTATAGAATCCAACCTCTTCCTCATTTTAACTCAGCTCAACTCACGTTTTTTATCTTTTCATAATGTAGGTTTCTATTTTTCTTTCGAGCCACTTGGTGTTTTCAGTTTCTTTTAATCTTTTTATGTTTGCAAGAACTTTAACTTAATCAGAATTTGTTTAAAGTTTGTATACGGGCTACTCATCTTCTATTAAGCAAATTCTTAAAACCACACTTATGTTTGGTTAAACTCTTACACTCACTTGTGGAAAATAAGTTTTTAGTAAAATAGTAAAATGAGTTTATGTAACTACCTTAAGGACTAAGGTATGTACATATGACTTTGTGAAAACTCTTTTAAATTGAAAGTATATTATTAACCTTTCTAAACAAACGTGTCTTGCGTATTATAGACCATTTGAGGAGTTGAGCTCATCGGTCGAACTTGTGACACCCGACTGGGGGACGATGCATGATCCTAACAGTGACTCGCACCCAATAAAAAGTAATACGTTCGTGAGTTTTATGTCTTTGTAAACAAGCACGCCTCACGCTAACTACGACCTTAAGGTATTGGTTGGGATTGAGGTTAGTAATATTTTATCATTTCACGAAAGTCGATGAGATACGGGATAATGAACTTGGCTCTGGTTACGGCCGCTCATATTTGGGCGAAAGCGTTGTATGGAGGAGACATACATTAGTCCCTTTTAAAGATGTTTTTTATAATAAAATACTCCGATGTGTGGGTTGTTCTCTTGCTGGTTCATGACAACGTATTCGAGTCCAATGACGCCTACGACCCATGGGGCCCTATAACTATATGGCATTTACGCTTACTTTGTTTGTTACTCAAAGGGCGGTCCTCTCGAATCTTTACGAGGAGATCGAGAGAAACGTGAGACAGGATTCCATGCTGAAAAGCGACCATCCTCATCTGACGAGTAATAATCTTAAGAAAGTATGTAAATAAACAGTTTACTTATTTTATCATCAATTGGTTTTCTCAAGTAATATTATCCTCTAATTGATTATTAAACTAAAACCCATTTTATCTATCTTTATTTATTTTGTTTCAACCCCAAAACTTCCATATTTAAATCCGGTTGGTTGTTAACAAAGATTATTTATCAAAGACCCTCATTTTCCTTGAACGACCATCGGTTAATTTACCACTATTATACCGCTCCACGATGAGTGCACTTGCCCGTGTTATGTGGTTAAATATTAGTTGTAGTTAATCATGTTTTATAAATTTAAAAGCATATGCATAAAATGTGTCACTAAAATTGCTATATTATTATATACACCATACGCATACCACCAAGCCGATTGGTCAAAAGATGACTACTTAATTTATTAGATTACATGTCTTTTTAGTTGAAAAATGCAGTCTGATGTTTGGGGTAGTATAAGCGATCAAGAGTAGTAACTCATATCACGGGAGGAAACTTTGCGCAAAGTTCCGTTACTATTAATGGGTGGCTCCGCGATTTATTAAATTATCTAAATATGTACTTGTTTACGAGAAAGTTTATGACATAACTTCTTGTCGTTGTATCTGGGTCGCTTACCCATCAATCGGCTGAAGATACCGAGAAAAGCTGCTTGAAGCATGAGGTTGATACGTAACATCAATGACAAAAAGATGCGGTTAGAGTTGATGAACATGACCTTTAAAGGTAGCAACTGATTAACAATTTGAAATGACAAACTTGTAACTGATATGAAATCGGAAGACAGCAACTTCTACCTTGATTACGCGAATCTAACTATTACCAAAAGATAGTAACTTTTACATTCATTATGTGTGGAGATTTAGCCGTTAAAAAAGTTTAAAAAATGTAATGTTTTTTATTTAATATTTTTGCCAACAGAGATAATGATGTCAGTGACATCAAATCCTGAATTCCTATTGGTCAATTAACGTGGAGCAACCTACAAAAGCCACGTTTCCCTCTTCTTTTAACGGCTTCGAACCCTCTCGAGCCTTCTTTCTTAATTACGAAGCTATATAATCGTCGAGCAAAACAGTCATAATCCCACCAACAACAAAGATTTGTAGGGATTTAGCGACCTTGATTTCTCTTGGATTCGATTATCTTGAAAATAACCATGAACAATCGCATCAAATGGTTGATATTCGTCATATGTTCGCTGTTGTTCTACGTCTCTGTAGAATCGAAAGCCCTCGATCCTTATAAGGTAAACACACGCCTTTTTCTCTCAATTGTCATCTAATTAGTCCAAGTTAAGGGGTTTCCCCTCTATACATTCGTTATAGCGGCATGATTGTGTCCTCTTTGGTAGCATGAAAGCTATATATTTAATGTTTTTGCAACAGAAAACTGAATTCAAGTGTAGCTTAGGGTTTAGGTTTTATTACCCGATGTCAGTTTGGGTTCTGATTTGCGAATTGCGAACCTATAAACTGATTATTAAAATTAGGGTTTCTAGGGGGATGGTAATCTGGGTTTAGCTACTGATCAAATCCAGTTGAACTTTAAAATATTGGATTGTGTCGTTGCGATTAGAAGGTTAAGAAGATAAAATGTCATAATTTTATGTTGAGTAAATTGTGGCTTTAGACTAAAACTTTTGGGATTGTAACAGATATTTGATTGATTTCAGATTTTGGTCATGTTGAGTTGGTGATGGATCAATTTTCTGAATTGTTGTCATCTTTTATTAATTTTAGTATTTATTTTAATGACGATCATGGACGGTTCAATATGGGCTATTTTATGCTAGAATATGAAGATGTATCATATATATGTGATTCTTGAATTTCTTACAGACAGATTTTGGCTATTGTGCTTGACAGTATCACATTTTTTTTCCAAACTTGTTGGTTATGCTAATTTGGGCTGTTCTGCTTGATAATATTACAAATTTCTTCCAAAAGTTGTTGGGTGTGCTAAAAATGTAATCCATGGGGAAATAGAAAAGAAAATTTTGGATTTTCTAGCCAAGATGATACAATTATTAGTTCTCTTATAGCTAAAACTATGTAGAGAAAAACAAATTTCCTGAGTTATTATTCGTGTTATTCTGGATGTTTGTTATATCATGTGTAATAAGGAAGGGTTGGATGTTGACTGCTTTCAACATGCTTTTGAATGAAATAACCAGGTACTAGGAGTCGAGAAAGATGCAAGTCAGAGGCAAATACAGAAAGCTTTCCACAAGTATGTCTGATTCTTGATTTCACTGCCCCTCTTGTTCTTTAGCTACATTTTAAAAGACTTCTTCATGCTAACTTATATTCACACAAAATGATATGCTTTTCCTGCAAACTTAGATTGAGGAACAATATTTGTTTCGTATTATTATGATGGAAATAGTCGAAAGTTTCTTTGACAGTTGGAGAAAGATATGTTCAGAATGCTATATCAGTCTCTTACCGATTTTAGCGATTTTAATGTTCTCTCATTATGCTTTTTTAGGCTCTCTCTTCAATATCATCCTGATAAGAACAAAAACAAGGGGGCTCAGGAGAAGTTTTCAGAAATAAATAACGGTATGGTGAATGCTTCGTTCACTTGTGTAAAAACAGAAATGGAAGAAAGAAATTTATTTGCACAAATTTATTTTTGTATGAATGGTATATTGGGATGAAACTTACTAGAATAGAGTTAAACAAGATATTTATCATAAATACACTAATGATATTTTACTGTGAAAGTCGAAATAATAAAAATTAAAAATAAAATACAAAATTAGCGTCTGGGGGTAGGTTCTCCAGTGTTGCTTAACTAACACTATATTAATAATCAAACCATAGCGTTGCAAACTCTATCTCATAATCCATATTATAAAGTTATCCGATTATGAATATAATGCAGTTACTATAATATTATGATACTACTGCTGTGCCTGTATATTGTGCTTTAGATAATTCTGTATAACTGTCAACATATATGGGTCTAACAACCTGTTTCCCATGTTTCCCATTTTTTTCCTTTTTGCCAGCATATGAAATTTTATCCGACGAAGAGAAAAGAAAGAATTATGATATGTTTGGGGATGCAAGGGGAAGTCCTGGATTTGATAGCGGGGATGGTGGAAACCGTGGCGGACATTCCTTCTTCAGAAGTGGTGGGCCAGGACAAAGCGGGTTTACGTTCTCGCCTGATGAATGGCAAACAATGGGTGGTCAACATGGTGGTTCAAAATCATACTCATTTTCCTTTGGTGGAAATAGTGGCGGGAGTTCATTTGGTTTCGATATAGGTGATGTTTTTTCAAACTTTTTTGGAGGTGGTGGCGGCATGAGTGGTGGTGGCAGTCAGTTTGGTAATTCAGGAGGGCCGCGTTCAGGTTCTCGGAATTCTCATCAGAGCAGCATAATCTCTATTGATTCTCAGATTTATAAGAAACAAGTCATTGGTAAAGGAATCACCTGGCTTTTGTTATCTTATACTCCCTTAATGAAAGGGGTGCAGCACTATGAATCCATCATAGTGGAAGTAGCTAGCTCACTGAAAGGCACTTTAGAGGTGATTATCTTTTTACTTGTGTTGTGCACATATTTAAGACAGTGTAACCTGAACATGACCCACTTAATTTGTTAATCTGAATGAGTCAAAAGGGTTGTAATCACGTTGTAAACATGTTAAACGTTACTTGCATTTATTAAAAGAAGAAAATTTCCATTTTTTAAAGTTAATGTGGAGTTCTTAAATTAAACGTTACTTACATAACTTCAATTTTATTGTTATAAATGATCATATTTGTTTTTACTAAGTTTTATGAGTTTAAATATTTATTAATTTTACAAACATTTTGCTATATGGATTTGTGTTTATCTGAGACATCTTTTTTAGCCTTGGGATGAAAAATCCTGCTCTTGATGATCTGATTATTTAAGAGTCAGATAATCAGGTTTATATCAGCCATAGGCGAAGTGATATCAGCTGCAAAATTGCCTTTTTCTTTTTGTTGATTTGAACATACGTTCTTTTTGGGTTAAAGTTTGATCTTGCTTGTAATAACATCTGCATCATCTAAAATTACCAGGTTGGAAGTGTGAATTGTGAAGTAGAATCGTCTTTGTGTAAGGAACTTGGTATTCACCCCCAGAATAGACCTCAAATCTATGTTTATTCATACAAAGCAAGTGAAAGTGGTTCATTGCTCGAGTACACTGGTGATGTAAATGTTAAGGATCTGAAGTCATCTGTTCTTGATCTTCTGCCAAAGTTCTCAAAACGTGTCACTTGGGCCCAGTTTGAGGCAGAATCTTGGGCTATGGGATCTTTACCTAAAGTCATGCTCCTTTCTACTAAAAAAGACACCCCTGTTATATGGCGTGCACTCAGTGGCTTGTATCGCAAACGTCTTGTCTTCTATGATATACAGGTAACCAACCAACCTGGACTCTCAGTCTTTTTATTCATTTATTTATTGTGAGCATCAACTTTTAAAGTTTATTATATCTCCTAAGAAAGTGCAATGATCATCTCACCCTCCCCAAACCATGCTTTTGAGCGGGACTTTTGCTGGGCTTGTTTGTTTGTATATTTCCTTCATAACACGTCTATACCTTTTACAATAGCATTTCATTTAAGTATCAGTTTCTTAAATAGTCATGATTTTCAAAACATACAAGAAGCCTTCTACCCTCAAAGTGCGCATCCAAACATCCTGATTACATATCTCCAGGATAATCAAAGAATCAAGTTTTCTCTAGGATAATCATTACCTAATTTAATTCTTAGATTAATTGATTAAAAAATTATTGCTTGCAGGTCAAAGATCTTTCTGATCCCACAGCAAAAAAGCTAGGTGTCAATGATGTTCCGGCTGTAGTTGGCTGGCTATCAAATGGAGAGAAGCAGATTCTGAAAGAGGGTATCCATGTAAAAGATATGAAATCAACAATTAGGGAATTTAGTTCGTTACTAGATGATTTTGAGAAGAAAAACAAGAAGATAGCAGCTTCATCTCAGAGTAAGAAGCCAAAAGCTGACTCAGATTCAGACAAAGAACTGGCGGTTCCTTTGTTGACAGCCACAAATTTTGATGCAATCTGTGGGGAAAAAACACCCGTTTGCATAATTGGCGTCTTCAGATCCTCTAAAGGAAGGGAAAAACTCCGTACCCTACTCTCATCTGTAAGTAAACTTACCATCCTCTATTCTATATCAGTCTTATTTCATCAAGTTCTCGTATATTTGGCGGGCTAGGTAGCGGGCTATACCAGGTTTGGTTGAAATTGGTAAATTGGTAAATTGGTATGTGGAGGGTTGGGTTAGCTGAATACTTTTGTCCATAAAATTTAGAAACTTTTGTGAAGTATGTATCAGTGTGTCAAACATGGTTATCAACACTGTAACTACAATAATAACCTGATTTTTCAATTCAAGAACTTTGGAGGATGTATGCATAAACATATACTTTTGGCAGCCCTTCACTTGTTTGACTTATTCCACATTTTACCCATTCGACCCGTTTGATGGCTGTTTGATGACAAAATATAATCCAAATCCTCTGCCGTGGACTGGGGATTGCTTTGACCTTAAAGGTCAAACGAAAAAGATATCTACTCAAAAGTTGACTTTATTTCCAAGAATTTTGGAGAGACAGGGGTCAACTTGTGGTGCAATTTCCATATAAAAAATGGTGTTAGATAACCCATGTGTTGATATCTTCTTCTGTATGTGTGAATTTGAATTCAGGTATCACAGAAGTCGCTAGTAAGGAACCCGAGGGATTCAGTTACTTATTGTCTTTTGGACGCTTCAAATCAATCCTCTTTCTTATATGCATTTGACAAATCAGGGTTTAAATCATCAGACCGGCTTTTGATCGCTTACAAAGCCCGCAAGTCCAAGTTCTCGGCGTTTACAGGAGATATAACCTCCGAGGAAGTCGAGAAATTCATTGGCTCAGTTCTTAATGGTGATGTACAGTTTAATAAGATGAGGCAAAGACCTACATTCAAGTGAACACTTTTTAGGTTTGTTTTGAAATGTGGATGTAGATTACAGAGTAGAACCTTTTTGTGTCATAGCCTAAAAAATACAAATATAATGGTT
>JBCNJP010008588.1:0-15739 GCA_039602395.1 Deinandra increscens subsp. villosa
AAGTGAGAATTCCGCTTCAACTTCAACTTCAGCCGGAACATAACAAAATTGGTATTCAGCCGGAAATCTTCCAAGCGCAATATTCCTTACATCCTCCTGACCCTAATTACACTCTAATTTCCGGATTTGACCATCTAGGCCCACTAAACTCCATCTAAACACTCTCAAATTGAGCCCAAACACGTCTAAAAGGGCCTAATGACCCAATATAACAATAACCCACTAATTTTCACCTATTCTAACACATAGGCCTTCAAAATAGTCCGCCAGATGATAATTTAATACACAAGCCACAAATTATTCCCTTACAATCTTCCCCTTGGCTTGTGATATTAAATGTCTTCTACTTTCAATCTTCAGACTTGCAATCTTCTCCTTGGCTTGAGCATGGGTTGGTGAAGATTCATTTGTTTAACAATTTTCATTGGGCAACAAGGAAAGTGTTTTCTTCATCATCACCAGCTTGAACTGCACATGATGACCAAGTAATGAGAGGAGGATTCTCAAAAACTTGCTCCTTCTTGAAAAATGTTGAGTCCTTGCCGAATCATCAGTAACTGTCTTGACTTACAAGCTAATCTCCTAAACTTGTGAATGCTATCTTTTGTGTCTTCAGAAGCTTCACTTGAACAACCAACAAACTTCCCCTAAGCATCACATTCTTCCATAGGGTAAGTCCTTTTCCGGCTGGTTCTTCAACACGAACAGTAGCAGCACTCATTTACTTTTCTTTTCCATGACATTTCATTTGCATTTAACCTGTCATGCACAACATGGAACAAACACTAACCAGACAATGATGACTGGTTATCGGGTTAGCATTATTTAACCAAAATACCCAACATAGGACACGGGTTTCCTATAAATACTTCCCCTAAACCCGAGGGGGGTCATACTTTCTTGCATAAAACCCATAAAAAATTTATTTAAACTTCTCAAATCTACCTGGCCAATCATACACTCTACAGAGAAAAATAAATACTCACACCAGAAAAAAATAAAATTAAACAAATATCAACCAATTCAAACATGAGAAGGTTTCTATGGGATCAAACCGTATGAATCTGACCGAGGAACCCTTTTCAGCTTCTGTTACTTAAACACGTCCATGTGATTGCCAATACACTGATCCACTTTAAACTCGAACCCTTTTCTTAATCATGCTGTTTGTCACTTTAATATCTTTTATTGTGTATTAATTATGAACAGAAAGTGGGTTCCAAACAAATCCTAGGTACATTTCATTGCACACTATCAAGCACATAAATTCCCTACCCACATATTTTCACAACTTGAACCAGAAGTTTGAAACTGAGCTCCAGACTTGGTTGAGAAGAGAAAGAATAGATCACATATATTTTTTTGGGTATAATATACAAAGTTAACTGAATTTTTGAAACATTTATAATAATGCTCTCATCAGTGACAAAGGCTGAGGGTTTTGGACTCTTGAGGGTCTCTTTTAGTTGTGCACATTGACATCTTTTGGGTGTATACATGCATTTTTTTTATATATATTATTTTAGGTGATCTAGAAGCACGTATGTATGGATAACTCCAGGTCATTGCTCACGCAAAGCAAAGGAGAGACTTACATACACGCGAAGCATCCCCAGATCTTTGCTTAGCAAAACAGAGGGGACACTGACTTTTTGAGCTCAAATTCATACTCTTGGAGACAAACGTGTGTATCGGGAACTTGAACATATAGTCAAATAGTAATGCAATTAACCTAAGTGCCGGTACCCAACAAACTGCCACACGTTATCTTAAAGTGTGTACGCATACCTTTTCAGATTAAAGAGTTGAGCCTACCAGCATATCACCATGGATCATGTCTTTCAGATCTGCCTTATGCGTGTCAGCCATCTCCAAAACAGAAATTTATTTCACTTCCCACCTTCTCAAAGACACAAACAAAAGATTAAAAAATTAAAAAAGCATAAATTTTTGAGGGGTCAACTATTTCATATTTTCCATTCTTCCCCTTGCTTTTTGATTTTTTAATAACACCACACTCCCCCCTTTTTTATAATTTTTTTTTATAGAACACACTAACACATCACTAAATAACTACTAAAACTGGCCAAGCTAACCTTCAAAGATTATCTTTTGAAAATTTTCTAGAACTGGGTTTTTGTTGCAAGCAATGACATAGCACACGCAATTTGATCAAGAACTATCCAAGTCAGACTATGTTACCTCTCTATGCTGGTTCTGTTTTACCTCTCACAAGGAGAACAAGCCCTCCATTAATAATATGCATATCATGTAGTGAAGAGATGTCTCCTTCCTATGCCTGGAACAATCACTATCACAAACAAAATGTTAATAAATGTCCTCCTTGACTGTTCCTGCACGCTATGAGAAATTAGTTAGCCATTGGAACCCATGCCATTGTTGTTCTGGGTATACCTGAAGAGTTAGTGAAAGTTACTTCTTTTAAACACACGCCCTTTGTAAAATTAGGGATTGGAGTTGTGGCTGCCATTGATTTAGGTTTCCAAATTTAAGGTAATTTATGAGTTGTTTCAGTCACTTTTGGAGTAGTGACTTTAGGTTTTTCAACCTTTTTCATTGCAGGTTCCTTTTCAAAACATTTTTAGTTACCTTTGGAGTTTTAGGTTTTTCAACATTGTGTTGTTTTGAAATTGGTTTCTTCACCTTTTTATGAAAATTTTCATAATTAGGAAAAACATATTTTTGATTTGAAAATTCTCTCTGCTCTTTGGTAGCGCCCCAATGTTGATCAGAGGGTTTTATCTTAGGAGAAACAGTCTTCATTGCCTTAGGTGGTTGCACCTTCATTGGCTTAGACTTTGTTGAAGCCTGAAATGAAACCTTATGACTCAGTGGGTAATAAGGTTCAAAGGGACGATGCAAGCAGTTTCTTGCCAGGTGTCCAGGCTTTCCACAGACATGACAAGACTGTTTCTTTGGATATGCGGGAGTCTGGGTATAGTTGCACCCAGTGGATTGCAATGAGGTTTTTGAAGAATTTTTATGAATCCAATGGGTTCTGCCCTTGGGTTTGGTGGTCAGACAATACTCCCGCTCTATTGGTTTAAACTGGTCATATGCAGAGATGACTTCAGGGTACGGGACAAAATCATGAGGCTTGGCGTCCCGTACTTTCTGCACATTTTTCACAACATTTTCATTTTCCACACCAACCACACAAGCATTTGAGGGTTTAGGACCAGCAACCTGTGGTCCCTTACCTCTTCTTAAAATTTTCACAGTTCTCAAAGGTTTAGGTTTATCATCACACTTCCCAAAATTAAACACAACAGATTCATCAAACACAGTTGACTTGGGAAATACTGACTCAGACTCAAACTTTTTTGAAGCAAAATCATCAGTTTTAAAAACTGGAAACTTTTGACTCTCAAAAGAAACACTTTCTCCCTTTGAACCTGCTTCTTTATTTACTTTATCCGCACAAGAGGTAGATTCATCAGTAATCTTAGAAACAGGAGGAAAAATTTTCATAGGACATGAGGCAAGTTTCATATCAATTTCAGCATTAACTTCTAAAGTGGTTTGAGAGGTTTTATGCTCAGAAATCATTTTATGCATCAAAGGCATAGGAACCGTGTGTGTAGATTTTTAATCAGTGCCAAAACCTAAACCTGAATTGTTCTTAACATGCCTCATTCTGACATCAGTGTTATAAAACAGGGAACTAGCTTCCATCATTTTAGAAACAATCTTATCATTACGCTCAATTTTAGTTTGAGATGTTCCTAAATTGGCTCTAAGTTCCTGTACCTCTTTGGTTAAAGTTTCAACTTTAGAGTTAACAATCCTAAGGTATGTGCTCTTATCGCTTACCTGAGTTTCTAGACTCCTAACTTCTAATTGAATGGCCTCAAGTTTCTCTCTAAATATCCGAGCCTTATCTATATATTCTCTAAGGTCTCTAGCAGTGGATTCATGATTTAGAGTTTCATTTGTGAACATGCGCTCCCAATCTTTACATTCTTTAATTATAGCCTGACAATTAGGATTTGAACATACCTCATGATTGCTGATAGATGCAGTGGTACCTGGAAGAATGTGTGCCATGATCTTCTTTGATTGAACGACAAGGGAATATTTGGACCGGAAAGACTCGATCGGATGAAAAGGGTGGATCAAAAAGTCTCACCGGATAAGAAAGCAGGTCCTCGATCGGAAAGATGGATCGAAAAATGGTTTACGGTCGGGTAAAGCTTGATCGAAAAGTAGTGTTTTTGATCGAAAAGCAGTTTTCGGTCGGGAAGTGGTTTTCGATCGGACAGGGTATAGTTTGAGAAGGTTGATCGAAAAGTAGTTTTTCGGTCAGGCAGTACAGATCGGAAAGTCAGCTTTTCGATCGGGCAGAGTTTCGGCTCGATCGAAAAGTATAGACCGATCAAAAAGTACATTTTCAACCAGGTCGGAACGGGTCAAAGCCACAGACACTGATCGAAAAAGGGGGTGATCGAAAAGTACCCTTTGATCGAAAAGTGTCTAATCGGATCGGAAAGCTAAAATTTTCGATCGAAACAGGGTCAAAGCCACAGTTTTAATCGAATAGCTTATGGAACTTGACCTTCTTGTTTCTGCTACACTCGAAACTTGCACAAATCACAAGAAACTCATAAAAATCGTTAGTAACACCTTGAAACACTTGGAACAGAAAATTTGGAAATAGAAAAAACGAATTACTCCACAAGGTGAAAAAATTCCAACGATCAAAACCCCGTCAAGATTAATTTGCACCAACTTTAATTGAGCGGCCGTTTACAGCTTCAAAAACCGGTCAACGTGGACCACATCTTTTAATTAATTCCCAATGGAATTTGTGTAATTAATTTGAAATTGAAATTACGTCAAAATGAATTCGATTTCCCGAGAATTTTATTTCGATTGAAATCCGGTTTCGACCGATTTTAACACAATATTTTGTCCAAAAATCTCGAGCAGACTGAACCCTCGATCGAAAACTCCCATTTCCAAACAAAAGCGAGTTTGAAGCCACAAAACTTGATCAACAAGTTGGGGTCGAAAACCTGTAAAAACTCACAAAACTCGAAATAAATTGTTAGAGCTTCTTGAATCGATATCGTGCGAGCCACGAAACTCTCGTTTCTTAGCTCTGATACCAATTGTAAGGATCAAACCAACCATCGCGCGATATTAAAACCTAATAATACCATGCGGAATCCGGTATTACTAGTGATACAAGAACGATAACTAATAAACTTAGATAACAATTAAAATCAGTAAATGAAACACAATCCGATTGGAAAGATGAACACTCAAAAGCTTGAATTAATCTGGTTGCAATCTACCACAATAAATCCGTAAACCACTAGGTTAGATTTCTAATCACCACAATCAACAACCTCCACAATATAAACTTGGGTCATATTTATAAGAGATGACCAACTTGATAAACAAGTTATCCTCCTAACCCTAATTACACTCTAATTTCCGGATTTGACCATCTAGGCCCACTAAACTCCCTCTAAACACTCTCAAATTGATCCCAAACACATCTAAAAGGGCCTAATGACCCAATATAACGATAACCCAACTAATTTTCACCTATTTAACACATAGGCCTTCAAAATATTCCGCCAGAGGATAATTTAATACACAAGCCACAAATTATTCCCTTACAATACGGGACATAATCATTCATGTTTCACCATTTCCAAACTTGTTTATCATTTTTATCATATAAATATGCGTTTATTCATATAATATCATTTCCTAACACGTATTCATAATAAAACACATAAGTAAACATATGAAGATACGTAGTTACCTAGACGTGAATATCGGGATGTTACAACTCTCTTCCCCATAAAAGGTTTCATCCTCGAAACTTGCTCAACTCGCGAATAACTCAGGATGAGACTCTTTCATTTCATCTTCCCTTTCTGTGACGCCCACTCCCAGTCTTGGATCCAGGAGGGGTCACGTGTCAGATTTACTCATGAACACATGGTACAACAGAGATAACTAAGCAGCTGAAATTAAAAACTCTTCATTTATATATATATATATATATATATATATATATTATATATATATATATATATATATATATATAACAAGTTACAACTGTAAGGAAGATAACAACATAATCTATAACTAGATCTTATCTATAGCTATGCCAGTCTACTACTGAGTATTTCCTGATAGCTTGCCCATCTAATCTGCCCTTGCTAGAGCCCTTCCCTTGCTACTTTAAACATCACCGATACCTGACATACATGCTTTTAAAAGTCAGCTTACGCTGGTGAGTTCTAAGTATTTAAAACTTTTACCTTTCATTGAAAGGTTACCTCAAACATTTAGGCCTAACGACCCCCTCTGTATAAACATTTAACAGGTACAAAACAAAATAGAGTTATACCAAAACAATTAACCTTTGAACCTTTATCAGGTATAAGACGTAACCGAATTATACCAAAACATTTTAAAACATCAGTATTAAAAATCATTTAATACTCTAAAACATACCTCAAACATTTGGGCCTAACGACCCCCTCTTTATAAACATTTAATAGGTATAAAGCATAACAGAGTTATACCCAAACATTTAATCATTCATCCTTTATCAGGTAAAAGACATAACAGAATTATACCAAAACATTTAAACCTCCAGTATTAAAAATCATCTAATACTCTAAAAACCTTGGGCCTCCGGGGCCCATCCTCTGTGCAAATAATCATTAAGTATAAATAGTTATACGAAATATTAAACCTCCTTTTTACTAAGTATTGTCTATCTTGGGACTACTTTAGTCCCTTTTGGTCGGCCGTTGCCTCCCGACCTCTTGAGCAACCGTCGTTACTCCAATGGCTTTATATCCACTGCTTGGATTGTACAACCCCCCTCTTACCCTCGTATTAGACAATCTTTGCTTAGATTAAAACCTCTTCAAAACATTCAAAAGTCCATTTAAACAACCTTTGTATTTTGGACTCAAAACATTTTCCTTACTCAAGACCTTTTAAAAGATTTATCTTTATAATAACCATTTATTATAACTCTTCTGAAAACTGTTCATAATAGGTAATCATAATCTCAAACATTTATAAGTCTTTAAAACATTTCACGTATGTGTATTAACACAAAACACGTAAAAGCATTTAACTCAAATACTTTTCAAGTAAACAGTTGAATATATATCATTGCATGTATATCAGCCCAAAAATATTAAAACATTTAAAACATGTACAAGTGGACTCATAGAACTCACCTTATACTATTAAGCAGTTAATTCAGGTAAAACCTCCGCTATGCCTTCCAATTAAACCTAATTGCGTATTGTATGGCGTTAACCCAAGGTTTAACATAATAAAAAATCCTATGTTTATTTTAACATCTTATTATCTTAATAATATTCAATTATTAAGTTCATTCCTTCTTAAAGGTCAAAATGACCAAAATGCCCTTTAGGCAGTAATCCTTTTCTTTTAAAGATAATACGAAGACGCGCATTTCTATAAGTAAATGCTCACTCCGGGATCACCCAGTGAGGGATGCCATTTCCCAGTTGGGATTTATGCGACACCCTCGCTTTTTCCTGAAACCCCAGTGTACAAGCGCTTACCCTTCCGGTCCGCACGAACTTCTAAATATCCGATTAACTTGGTATATTCAATACTTTAATATTTATCCATCTTAAGTTCATATATACTTATTATATATGTAAACATGGTATTATACCAAAAATCAAGTTCCCATACCCTCCGGATTATTTTATATTAAATAATCATGTTTCAAAACCCTAATTTCCATTTTTCTCATTTCTTAACCAAAAATCATTTTTATTTAAAACCAACTTAGGGTATTATCCATTGTAATATTTTATAATATGCTATAGAATATTAAAGCTTAATTCAAAGCCGTTTACTCGATTTGGGCAGAACAATGTCTAGAAAACCCTAATTTTGGCCCGTCAACAAATCCTTTACCAAACCTTTTTCAATTGTGAAATAAACTTAGAGCTTTCTTAAAACACATTATTTTAGGATTACCTATAAAAAATTCAAACCCTAATTCCATCCCGATCACCCGATTTTGGCAAAATAAGTTTAAAAATCCTAATTTAAGCATAGTTTTAGAACTCGATCTTAGACATGGATTTAATAGAAATTGATAAGGGGCTTTTAAAGAGCATACCAAGAAATGGTGGACTACTGGAAATCAGCTTCTAACTCCAGGCGGATTGCACGAATTTGACAGAAGAAGGGTTTGGCTCATATGAGGGTTTTTAGATGGAAATTTTGTGCATTGGTGATTGATTTCAACGAATTGAGGCTGCTATTTATAGTGTTAGGTGCGTCCAGAGGTGCTATCACGTGTGAGGGTGAGTAATGACTTGAAATCGACACGCAATTGAGGTAAATTAGGCTTGCAATTCGAAATACGTGGGCAAAAACGGACCCAGAATCAAATCTGCGACCTGTTGTGGCTCGCGTATCTCGCCGCTCTTGCTGTCCTCCCTCACGATATGCCTGGCATCTTTCACAGATTGACAGTTTTGGTCCTTGTACTTTATATTTACAATTTAGCCCTCAGACTTCTACCAAACTGTTATTTTATGCTTTAAAACATTATGCGGCATATTTATACAAGTTTCTAAGGCTCGGGACATGCTCGATGATATACGTATGCATACGTATATATATATTTATTTATATATATGTTTCACTATTTTGCATTTTAGCCCCTCATAGTTTTATCTCTATATCATTTTATGTTACGATTCACTTTAGGAAATATTTATAATAACTCCTAAGCCTTGGGTTCATATAAATACGTATAATACTCGTATACGTTACGTATTTATTCATTTTTAACCATCATTTCAACGTAAGGATACGTTCTTACTTATTTTTCACATGTTTAACTATTCTAACACGTATTCCCAATTATATATTTATCAAATGAATATTTCACATGTATTTAAGCCATTAGAATATATATATATATATATATATATATATATATATATATATATATATAATAGGGAGAGGATCATTTGAGAACCAATTTGATTTGAGAACTAAAAAGAACTAATTTGAGCCACATGTTTATTACATGTATCCCCCTCCCATGAATTGTAGTGGTCCCCCCCTGAAATTTGTGGTTGAGATTTAGTTCTCAAAAGTTCTCAAAATAAAAAGTTCTCATTTGAACCTAACCCTATATATTATATATATATATATATATATATATATATATATATATATATATGTATATAATCACAAATACAATCGTGTAAATGTATTTTCTTCCGGTTACCATCTATTTCTATCATATCAACTTCAAAACATATATTTTATGCTAACACCATATATATCACTTATTATGGTTATAAAATATGTATCTATCATATTTCCTTATCCCATTATGTATAACATACGTATAATGTTTTTTTTATCAATTCATTACCCGCTATAGGGTAAACATGCATTTTCCATTCGTTCTATCACGTTTTGCTATCTAACACATATATCATATGTATCTACAACACAAACTGTGGCAACCCTAAAACTTTTGCTTTCTTTCCCCAGCGACGACAGCTGATGCTGCGAACGCTACGACGCAAGAATAATTTTCGGGACGAAAATTCCAATTACAAGGGGATGATGTGACATCCGAGAATTTCAAGGTTTACTTCCGTTAGACAATTCCGTTAGTTACGTTATAAGTGTTAACTTAGTAACTAATGCTTAACTAGGCCGAATACGTCCACGTCCTTTGGTTGATCACCAAACCCGTCCATACATGTTATGTGTTCATTGTCATTATGTGCAATGTGATTTAAATGCATGATTTAACATTACGAATAGCATGACAAATTGTAAATCCTTGATTATGTGACAAATTTGTATGTTTTAGGTTTCCAGCGAAACTACCGAGCGAAACTATAGTGTCGCCCGGTAGTTAGCTAAACTGCCTGATTTACTCATAATCAGAGCCAGTTTCGCCGGCCAGCGAAACTGCCAGCGAAACTAGCTCCTGATATAAAAGATCTTAATAAACCCTAGTTTCTACTATTTGCCTCTTTTACACAACAAACACACACACTCTTCTCTGGAGAATCTGGTCAGCTGAAAACCATCAAGAAAACCAAGATCTCAACCTCAAGACAACATCCATTCGATTCCCTGATCGAATCGTGAGTCCCAAAACCTTCCTTTATGCCATTTCTATGTGTTTTCTATGTATTTCTTCATAAAGCATGCTTAAACCTTCATGATATTGTTAGATCTTCTGTAGGAATGCTTAGGAATGCTAGATCTACCATAAAGTTGATAACTTTACGTGTGAAACTGATCCATGATAAAGATTTATGCTATTTAGGTCATTTTAGGGTTTTAAATGTATTTTGGTGATTTGATGATGAAAATGCATGTTTAAGGTGTTAAAGCTTACTGATTTATGTTGGTAAAGGGTTATGTATGCTAGATAATGAATTGCATGTAATATGGAAGCTGTTAGATTGATTTTTAGGCTGATTTATGTGTTTTTCGCGACTAGCGAAACTGTCATGTTCTCTGGGCGAAACTATGTAGCGAAACTATGTATATCTCCTTCCAGCGATACTATGCAGCGAAACTGCAGTGTCGCCGGGTAAACCAACCAGACCAGCTCGAGCGAATCTACCGAGCGAAATTCCCTGAACGAAAGTTCAAACCAGTTTCGGGCGAAACTAGGTTAGCGAAACTGTGCCAACAGTTTCGAGCGAAACTAGCCTAGCGAAACTGTGTCATCGGGTATTGCCTAGCGAAAGTGCTGCCCGTGCACACAGCGAAACTGCCTAGCGAAACTGCTAGCGAAACTGAGACCAGAATCCTAACTTGTGCAATTTGCTTGAATGTTATGCCATGACTTATATGATTATGCCATGAAGATACATGCTTTGATTTCTGATACATATGAACCCTTGTTTATGATCAACCATCGGTGTCGTGTGTCGGTATGTCGAGTCATAGTTTCAACGTACTATGTTATGGGCCATAGTGACGTTAAGTAAAGATTAGACACCAAACTAATACTTAAGACCTAAACGTGTTCATAGGTCCTCATTAAGCAAACTCGGATATTATAACAAGTGTAGCAGTGCAACCAAAGGTGAGTGTCACTAACCCGTTTACTGTGAGCCCGTTTGGGACACACTGAATAACTTAATGGAAAACAATGCTGACAACTTTACGAGTGCTATGCACCACTTGATGAAACTGAAAACTTAGAATGCTATGCATCTACTTGATGAACTTGAAGTGTTTTATGGGAAACACTTGTGAAACTTAACAAACTATTTTCTGAAACGAAAACCGTTTTAATATGGCTAGTGTAGGTTAAAGTCTAAACCACATGATATCACATGATTTCTAAGGATTGCCTTTTAACTGAAAAAGTCCTCAACTTAATTGTGCTATTAATTGTAAAGCGAGGGGATGTTGGGTAGATCTACTGGAGTTTGACAAACTCCGCCTCGTGACACTGGAGGTGCACGGAGGTACAATATCAGCCTATCTGACCGTGATCCCGAGAGGACACGGGGGAGGCAAGGCCGCGATGACGAATGTCCGCAAAACAAAATGGCTGAAGGCTCTGCCTCTACTCTACTTAATCGTCAGCTTTGGTACAAACTTCCTTAGTGCATGGAAACAACGGATTAGCTACCCGCGATATCGGTTGAGCACTTTAATTATACAAGACTAGTACATACCTGATAACTCTGTTACGGACAATAACTCTACTAAATAACAAATGTTTATAAATTGGCGTATATGACTGAGCATTGCTTTTCACAAACAAATATTACGAATACATATGTTGACACGACTATGATTATGAGACCGGGCCAATGCATGACATGCCCACTGTGAACTCACCAACCGTTAGGTTGACACTTGTGTGGTTTTCACTTTTGCAGATCGTTGAAGAGTATCCATTGAAGGTTGGCATGGCACGTGAAGACTTTTACTTTCATTAAACTAACTGGGGATTTTGATTTGAAACAATGATTTGTAAAGCACGTGGCTAGTGCTAGGATACTATTGTTTTTATTCCGCTGCGTAACTTTTGAAACTGTTTGAAATGAATGTTTGGACTTTACTCTGATTCGTTTAGTATTTGTAACTAATGGTTGTGGTCCTGGTCTAGTCGCACCCCTTAACGGTATAAACTCCGTTAGTGGTTAATTTGGGGGTGTGACACAAACACGTATAGAATTTTGCAAATCATTACCCTTTATCCATTTATCTATCCATAAGCCATATCAATATGCGTTTTAGCTACTTAACACGTATATATATTTCTAGTTATGAAATTTTGGGGTGTTACACTTTCCCAGGTTGAATCTAGACCTTTCCTGTGCATCCACCGCACTCTAACTATAGGAATAACTTTATTTCGAAGCTTCCTGTCACTGCGATCTAGAATCACAACTGGCCATTCTATATAGGATAATTTTTTGTCTACTTCTATTTCCTCTAGCGGCACAATTTCTGACTCATCTGCCACACATTTTCTCAAATGCGATACATGGAATGTTGGGTGGATCCCAGACAATTCCTCGGGTAGATCTAGACGATAAGCAACCTTTCCAATGCATTTGGAGATTCTGAAGGGTCCAACGAACCTCGGACCTAGCTTGCCTGTCTTTCGAATACGGATAACATTCTTCCATGGAGAGACCTTGAACAGGACATAATCTCCAACTTTGAACTCGATTAGCCTTCGTCTTTTATCAGCATAGACTTCTGTCGATCCTGTGCAGCTTTCAATCGTGCTTTGAACATATCAAGATCGTGAGCCATATTCTCGACCCATTCTTTACTGTCTATTTCCCACTGGCCAACTTCACCCCAACATACATGGGTTCTGCATTTCCTACCATACAACATTTTGTAAGGCGGCATACCTATACTTGAATGATAGTTGTTGTTGTAGGAGAAATCTGCTAATGGTAAGTGATCGTCCCAGCTTCCTCAAAGTTGATTATACAAGCACGTAACATATCCTCCAGAGTTTGAATTTTTGTTTCGCTCTGGCCATCTATCTGAGGATGATACGTCGTGCTAATGTGCAATCTTGCACCCATATTCTCGTGGAACTTCTTCCAGAAATGTGACGCCCACACCCAGACTTGGCTCCAGGAGGGGTCACGTGTCGGATTTACACAAGAACACATGGTATAATAGAGATACTAACGCAGCGGAAATATTAAAAACTTTATTCGTATTGCCAAGTTACAACAGTAAACTAAATATTACATAAACTTTAACTATCTAGGTCTATGCCAGCGGTCCAACAAGCTTCCTCTTCATAATTTGCCCATTCATTTCTTTATCACCAAAGTCCTATCCTTACTTCCAGAAGTCTCACCATCACCTGACATACATACTCTAAAAAGTCAGCTTACGCTGGTGAGTTCTAAGTTTCTAAAAACTCTTTCTTGATCTGCAAGACAAATCAAGTTCTCCTGGGTCTTTTTGACCCCATTAGTAAACTTTTAACAAGTATAAAACATAACAGAATTATACAACATATCAGAATTTACACATAACTAGGAATCTATTCAAACAGGAATATCAATCCCATAAACCTTCCTAGTTAATTAAATTCAATATTCCTTGCACTAGCAACGTCTTGCTATGCCTTATTCTTTATCTGCTACCCTGGAGCAGCCTAAAGAATCTCTGGTCACTTGTGGTTGTCAAGTACACCTTAGGGTAGGATAGTATTGTCGACTGTCAAACAGATCCTTCCCATCCAGGCATCCCGATATGGCCAGTCTCACTACCTTACGTAGGCCCTTCCGTATACCGGCTAGAGAAATACTACCCATTTTGTCTCCCTATTTCATGAGCCCCCTCTGTACTATCCACTCCATGACCTTATGGATTGCTTTACTTAACCTGTTCAACTCATTCAATAACGAGTATCTTACTAGCAATCCCCAACCTCCACAATACCACTACCTGCCTTTAATCAAATATCTAAGAGCCTTAGGTTTATTAGTAGACAGTGATAATGTATTCATATATTGCAACTAATGATCAATTCCCAATTTACCATTAGAGTTTATACACTACTGATATACCGGGTAACTAATATTATTATGCTTATATATAGGATGTACCAGCGGTGTATCCACCACATAATATATAAAGCAAATGTATCATTAGTTCTCGTATATACCTACATACTCACTATACGTCTATTAACAATTCCCTCATCACTTGGACATTTAATATCATAGCAGAGTATAACACATAACACATCATACTTAATTCACATGCATAATATCACATAGATAATCAAAATGAACAATAACACTTAACAACACTTATAATCATTTGGAAACACTTTTCATAACACAGTATGTATACCAACCCAAAAACGTTTAATACATTTAAAATATTTAAAAGTGGGCTCATAGAACTCACCTTAGCTTTGCGAAGCTATTATTCTTGGGTTAAGTTCTCGTGAATCAGTGTCTCAATGCCTTTAACGTAATGTCCCTATCAAGACATCCTAAAGGTTACAGATCACATTTAAGACTTACCCCATTATCCAAAACCCAACTCTTTATTGGTTAATACCCTTAATAGTCAAAATAACCATTTTGCCCCCTTTACATATTTTGTTATATCTTTTTCAAGTCTTTGCTCCTTAACGTTTACCGCTCGTGTTTCCTCATGACCGATCGTTTGGCGGAATTACTATGAGGAAGAGTCACGGGGTTTGTTATTTGGTGACGATCGTTACCGGCCGTGTAGGCGTCATTGACGACCATGAGGCGGAATTACTATAATCGTTTCACTGAGTAGTTTAATTATTAATTATCAAAATTTGAACTCATATATATTTAATATATATGTAAACATGTTACCATACCAAAATTGAAGTCCCTATACCCTCCGGATTATTTTATATTAAATATCCATATTCCAAAACCCTAATTACCCATTTTTCTCGTTTCTATAGCAAAACTCATTTTTATACAAAATCGTCTTAGGGTATTATCCATTATGACATTTTATAGTATCCTTTAAAATAGCAAAGCTTAATTCAAAACCGTGTACTCGATTTGGGTAGAACAACGTCATGAAAACCCTAATTTTGAACCGTTTACAAAACTCATACCAAACCTTCACCAATTCTGAAATAAACTTAGGGATTTCTTAAAATACATCAAATTAGGATTACCTACAAAAATTCAGAGCCTAGCTCCCACCCGATCACCCGATTATGACAAAACAAGCTCAAGAACCCTAATTTTTGCATAGTTTTAGAAAGCATACTTAGAAATCGATTTAGCCAAAACTGAAAGAGGTTATTTTATACCATAACTAATGATGCTTTACTGCAGAAATTCGGTCATTAACTCCTCACCGTTTGAGAGAATTTGATCGATGAATCTCCTGCGTTTTCTAGGGTTTTTAGAGGGTTTTTAGATGAAGAAATGGTGAATTCGTGGGTTGTTTGATCGAATTGAAGGTGTTATTTATAGTCACAGGCTGCGCCTAAGAGTCCTACACGTACCCTAGTGATTAAGCAAGCCAAAACAACACGTGGCATGACCAAACGTGAGCTCCAAGTTCAAAAAACGTGGCTGAAAATGAACCAAGTGCTGATTCTGCGTCACTGGGTGGCTCGTGTAGGGATATGATCACGTATTAATAAGCGTATGTCCGGAAAGTATTTAAGCCTACGGGGTTACACGTCTTG
>JBCNJP010008589.1:0-11543 GCA_039602395.1 Deinandra increscens subsp. villosa
GACTTTTGACAAACTAAACCCCTAACAATTTACAATGATACTTTGACCCATTAACTTAATTTACAACAATAACACTAAGACTCCTTGACGTTGACATAAACAATATTTAGTTTAATATCTAATAACCTCTCGTTTCCCTTGTATGCTGGAGCGGACCCACGTGTATTGGACCTGGATCAAGTGACCCCACTTGATTTTCATCTCGTAGTAGAACGTATTTAAAGAAAAATTCAAGTGACCCATTAAAAATATAAAATTGTCATCTAGATTGGTGGTTTTGATTCCTATGCAAAATTCGTGGTGCCTCCACCTTTGATACAAGGTCCCGAGTTCGATACATGTTTCCAACTTATGTTTCTAAAACTTTTTTTTAGCTAAAAATGCACAGTCAAATAGTCAATAACCCTAATCCCCTAACAACTGCTATAACCAAGAGAGCCTTCAAACCACTCGGATCGCTCCTTAGACTAAGAGAGGGTTTGATTCTTCAAATCGTTTAAACAAGGGCGGATTTAGTTTATGAGATATGAAGTCACAATAATACAACGGTTTTTCACGTCTATGAAAAAACTCATGTATTGGTTTTTCGAGTAATACAATTGATTTTTCTTGGGGAATCTCATTAGTTTAATAAACTCTCGTAAAACTAACAAGCGTCAAACGCGGTCTAATGGGAAATGAACCATAGCCCAAGCGGTTGAGGTGAAACACTAAAAAACATTAAGACGAGAAGGTTTTAGGTTCAACCGGTCAACTATCACTTATGATAAAAATAGACTGGGCCATAGAGTTTTCTCCCAATAATAATTAATTAATTTTTCAGGTCCTCTAGAGGAATGAATATTATCGGGTGGGTGTGTCGTTCAAAAATTACAACCCGGATTCCATCCTCTTAACCTTACCTTTTTTTAACCTTTAAAAAAACGAACTTCAAAACACTGTCCCGCAGTCCATAACCCTAATCACAACATATCACGCACCCACACAGCCGCTTCAGCCTTCAAGAGCTTCCCTTCGCGCCTCTGTGTCGTTTCTTTCTACGGTCTCCACAGTCTGTTTCATCCTCTGGTACGATTCTTTTTCGTCTTTTCTTCACCTTTTTATGTAGTAGAAAGGGGTTTCTAGACGTTTTGATTCTGTTTGTTTATATTTTCTTGATTGCTTATTTGTTCACCGGGAACTCAAGTAAGTACAAGAGCTCAAATTGTATGATTTCAGTAACTACAAGATATGATTTTGGTTAGGTTTGAATAATTTAGTTTTGTTTCAGTAATTCTATTCTTGTTCTGTTTGCCAAGTTCATTCTTTTTTAGGTTTGAGTTTGATTCTTACTAATTTTCGTATGCCCCTGGTGCTACTCGACATCTATTGCTGTTTTCGCATTCGTTACGGGTCTTTCTTTTCTCTCCAGTTTGAATTCAATTAAACATATATTGAACTCTTTTAAACAGAGACGGTGTGGTTGTCTCTATGGCAATTTTAGAGAAAAACCCGAATTCCAAAGTTGTAAACGGTGATGGTAGCAATAGCAAGAAGAAGAGAAAGAGGAACAAGAACAAAAACAAGTGTGTAGAGGAAGAGTCTGATTTGGCAGCACAAGATGTTAATGCCAGTGAGAAGGAAGAAGAGGAGGAGGAGAAAGAAGTGGAGGTGAAAGAGAAAAAGAGGAAGAAGAAGAAGAAAGAGAAGGCATCAACTGAAAAAGAAAAACCAGTAGCTGATGAAAACAATCAAGAAGATGAACAAGGTTTGAACGTAGAGAAGAAAGAGGAGACTAAGAAGGTGAAGAAGAGTGGTGGTGATTCCGGGATTATGAGTAGTGATTCGTTTACTGCTTTGCCTTTATCTGAACCAACAAAGAAAGCTATCTTGGATACAGGGTTTCAGTATATGACTCAGGTAGATTTGACTAATTTGAGTAGTCAGTTGCTTATTTGAAAATCAAGAATTGCCTTTTATTTATAACTTTTGCATTTTATTATGATTGCTGCAGATCCAAGCGAGGTCCATTCCTCCTCTGCTGGAAGGAAAAGATGTTCTTGGAGCTGCAAGAACAGGTTCTGGTAAAACTCTAGCTTTTCTGGTACCAGCGGTTGAGTTGTTATATCATGGTCGATTTGCTCCTCGAAATGGGACTGGTGTTGTTGTCATTTGCCCCACAAGGGAGCTTGCAATACAGGTGACAACTTGTTCTGCTGCTCTGCTGTTTGTTAATTGATTGTTATAATGTTACTAACAGTTTTGATTAATTATGATTTACGAATTACGATTTTGATTGGTTGCACAGACTCATGCAGTTGCAAGTGACCTTCTCAAGTATCACTCACAGACTCTTGGGCTGGTTATTGGTGGTGCGGCTCGAAGAGGTGAAGCGGAGCGACTTGTGAAGGGAGTAAATTTGTTGGTAGCTACACCTGGCCGACTTCTTGATCATCTACAGAACACTAAAGGCTTTATCTTTAAGAACCTCAAGGTAGATAAATCTCCTTTTCTTTTGTCTCCAAGGGTCTAACTTTTTAAGATGTAAATAAACTATGACAATGCAAGTTGATCAAGAAACACGTGTAGATTAAATTTTATATTTTTATTTTGCAGTGTTTTGTGATTGATGAAGCTGATAGAATTTTGGAAGCCAACTTTGAAGAAGAAATGAAACAGATAATTAAAATCTTACCAAAGGTATGGTTTGTTGCAATTAGATGTTTTGTCAGACTTGACTGTTTCACTTATTTTTCAGATCACCAAGCACGTGTTCTTGTATAATATTTAACCTAGTGTGATGTTTTCCTCAATGTATTATTTCTGAACTAAACTAAGAGAGGTCTTTATAATCTGCAGACAAGGCAAACTGCTCTCTTTTCTGCCACCCAGACAAAGAAGGTATGATTTTTTCTAAGTTGATTAATTAGTTGTGATAACGTGCAGTTTTCTATATGTATATTAGAGAGATTTTATTGGCATGAAACGGGAACTATTACATGGTTACGAGCTAATTAGTGAAGATTGAATATTGACTGATGTTTTGGAGAACATAAACAAGAAAAAGTTCCTAGAGTAACATATTATGATATTTTGTGTTATTTTACGCCGCATGTGTGTCAGTGACAATTCTAATTCTCTTGAAGTTACACAACCTTCATTTGGATAAAGATTGTTTAGGGAAAACTAAAAAGTTGTATTTGATCAGCTTGTGAGGAGCTTACTGACCTAACCTTATGGCATGTTCATTTTTTTTATATCTTTACTCTGTTGTGGATTAATGTTGATATTTATGTTCTTCATCAGGTTGAGGACCTTGCACGCTTGTCATTCCAGAATACTCCGGTGTATATTGATGTAGATGATGGGAGATCTAGGGTAAACAAGCTACTTATTGAACTTATTTATGTTCATTTTGTTTTTATGGATGAATAATTACAATATGATGTTGTTTAGGTGACTAATGAAGGTTTGCAACAAGGTTATTGCGTGATACCAAGTGCAAAGCGCTTTATACTTCTATATTCCTTCTTGAAAAGGAATTTGTCAAAGAAAGTGATGGTCTTCTTTTCTTCTTGCAATTCGGTTAAATTTCACTCTGATCTTCTCAAGTACATCCACGTGGAATGTTTTGATATCCATGGGAAGCAAAAACAGCAGAAACGAACTTCTACATTCTTTGATTTCTGCAAAGCAGAAAAAGGAATCTTGTTGTGTACTGATGTTGCTGCTCGTGGACTTGATATTCCTTCAGTGGTATGCCTATTCATCTGCCTAAATAATCCTTAATTTCTTTTATGAATAACTCATGCAATCTAGATTCGCAATCACTATGAATGTTACTTGTAGATTTTTTTAAATGTGCATATAATAAAGGAATTTTAATTTGCTTATAGGACTGGATTGTTCAGTATGATCCTCCAGATGAGCCAAAGGTCCATGTTCTATCCTTTTTTTTTTAATTTTAAAATCTACGATTGTATTTAGTTGTTTGTCTTATATTTGTCATCTAATAATTTCAGGAATATATCCATCGAGTAGGTCGAACTGCTCGTGGAGAAGGTGCCAAAGGAAATGCCCTACTTTTCCTTATTCCAGAAGAGTTACAGTTTCTTCGCTACCTCAAGGTATTTTGTTGAGAAATAATAATCCCATCTATGCATATTGTGTTTTGTTAGTTTCAACTTGTAGTTAGATCTTTGGTGAGAATATGAACCAACCCATCTGTTTTCTAATTAATACTGTGTGTTTTTATGGTCATAAGGCTGCTAAAGTACCAGTTAAGGAGTATGAGTTTGATGAAAAGAAGATGGCTAATGTGCAATCTCACCTGGTATGTAATTTATTTTACCATAGACTTGACAAAAGAAGGGTCGGGTCGACCAGATCACCTTTGCCAACTTTCTTGTTTTCTGTGTGTTGAATATGATTACAACAATTATATTAATTTAGTGTTGATATATATTTTGGATAAAATGATTGAGGATGCTTAATGCATTGAAGAATACCACTCTAGGTATTTGTTGACTTTTTCCGTTTAAGTTTCTTTAAACCAGAAAACCAACCAACCTGTTCATACACAAATTGGGATGTTTAGTTTAGCTATCATGTTTGTGAGACATTAGTTACAGGTATGTAAGGTATTGTTTTGTTTGATAGTGTTTGGGTTGCTTTGATGCAGGAAAAATTGGTTGACTCCAACTATTACTTGAACAAATCGGCTAAAGATGCTTATAGATCCTACTTATTAGCTTATAACTCACACTCCATGAAGGACATCTTCAATGTTCATCACCTCGATATGCAGGTTTGTATCCTTACCTTTTCCACTCTCTGGGATCATCACAATAACATATCAACAACATATTTTGTTATAGATCCTACTTATTAGCTTGTAAATAGTTAATGTCACACATAATATTTATACAAATTGTGTATCATCACAGTAACATATCAACAACATATTTTGTTAATAAACTTGTATAAGAGGTTTTGTATTTCAGAATGCAATTGTTAAAATTACCAAAGTTGGGGTTCAATTTGAGAATATGAAGTTGATTAAAGTGTATATATTGGTTGTAATGACAGGCTGTTGCAGCTTCTTTCTGCTTTTCGAACCCTCCAAAGGTAAACCTCAACATAGACAGCAATGCATCAAAGTTCAGGCAGAGACCACAAGGAAGAAGCCGAAATGGATTTAGTGAAAGCAATCCGTATGGCAGAAACCATGGAGACGGCAACACCCAAGTCGTAAGATATTAACAACCATGGCAAAATGTCTCCGATTTTGAAGCTAGAGCTAATTAAAATATTTGATTATATTTACAAGTGATCTTTCTGCTGCTTACATTACTGTGTGGTGGTTTTGTAGTTTATTATTTGTATAACAAGGATGATTGGCCCAAGTTTTGTTTAGAGATTTTTCAGGACTTTAATGATTTGGACTATTTTACCATTTACTAAAAGATATGATAAAGAATGTTATAAGAAAAACAGCCAAAACGCATGCAAGATAATCAAAGCCTGAAAAATGTCTGCAAGGTCATTAATATTTTGCGGCCTTGCGGAAATGAGGGGTGTAGTGGGAACATTGCCCTCGTGATATTTGGAGAAGGGGTGGCTCTCTTTCTCCCTCCCTTTTATTTCCTATTTATTATAAGTAAATATTGTTAGAAAGTAGAGGAATCGAAAGTGGAGGACAATGAGCGTTGATCATTCACTATATAGGTGAATTTTAAAATTTAAAGATGATAATGTTAAGTTGGTGATGTGATCTTAGAGTTGCAACAAAAATATAAAGTTTTAAAAAAGTGAGCGATTACCAGTGTATGGGTAGGGCCGTATGCTAGTAAGACGCTATCAAAAAGAACAGAAAATTTTATTCAGTTTTAATTTTTTTTGCCGTTCAAAAGAAAAAAACATCATAAAAATTATGTGATAAATACCTGCCTTTGTAGCTTCTATCCTTATGAAAAAAAGAGAAAAAAAGAAAAAAAAAGAAAGAAAGGGGATTAGAATTATTTTCAACAAAATCCCTTAACTAATGTAAGTCAAAATAATTTCTCTAATTCAATGGAACTCAGAATTTTTTTTCGACATGCAATCTCAAATAATCGATTGTTACTGGAGATCTAATGGTCTGTTCGCCTTTATTTTTACACACTAGCTTCTTAATACATCGATCTTCACATCTACAAGTGAGAATTTTGATTCAAGCCCGACAAGGGTCGTTTCACTACTGTTTTCAAGACGGCATATATGGAAGAAAGAAGGGGTTGCGGTGCTGTGGGTGTCATGGTTGGGTGTTGTAGCATTTATATATGAAAGTAAACATGCAATTTAAGACATTCATATATATATATATAAGTTTCTATATTAAGGGCAAATTTTTAGTTGTCATATAAGACCTCAAAAGCTCGAGCCTACATGCCGCTTCATGTCCATTCTAGCATAGAGGAGGAAACATGTATGAACCTATGATGATCATTAGTCCATAACGTAACATAACCTAATCTTGCCATAGTCATTACTAAAAGTGGGCATCCGAACCGGTTTGTATTGTGACCCTCGCTGAAGAAAACCAATACCTACCCATACCGGTTTGTAACGAAAATATATATAGTCGTTGGATAGAGCTGTGAGACGACCCTTAGACACATTTTTTTTACCATTTTCCACCTCAAAGTTAGTATAAATAGGCGGTGGTTGTTTTGGTTGAATCATTTCACTCTCTACTCTCTTATATATCAAAGAGAAGCTGTCAACTTCTGAGATTTGATACAGAAACAACACAACTACAGATTACAACCACTGATTTGAACCAAGAACAAACCGATCTCCAAACCCTTGCAAACCGATACGTTACAGAAACGAAAACAAATATACCTAATCAGATCATCACAGCGATGATCTGAAACTATCATGAACTCGAAGACAAGAACTCTATACAAACAATAAATCTGAGAGACTCTTGACAATCGGAGACAAAGAAAACGGGAAAGAACTGAATGAGAGAATGAGCGACTGGTTACCAAAAACTTAACCCTAACTCTCTCTTACACAAGTATATATATGCAAGAAAACTAGACCGATGTAAACTAGTTAAAAGACCACTGCTCCATCTCGATTCAGCCCATCAGCCCATCAGCACTTCAGTCCAACTTTCATCAGCCCAATCTACCAGTGCAAGTCCAGCTCACATGTAACACAAGAAATAAAACACAATGTAAAAAATATAAACAAAGTTTTAATGTTTGAATTACAATCTAATATAGAAATTTAACATCCCCCCATAATTCAAACATTAAAAAAATCAACCATATTCAACTTTTTACACAGTGTTTCATGTTGAGATGTAAGAAGTCCTTTTGTGAAAATGTCAGCCAGTTGTTCAGCTGACTTAATACTCTTAACCTTAACTAACCCAGAAATAATTTTCTCCCTTAAGAAGAACAGATCAATTTCGAAATGCTTAGTTCGATCATGGAAAACAGGGTTAGCAGTGATAGAAATAGCAGCCTCATTGTCACAATATACTGAAACACGCAACTTTATAGAAATACCCAATTCTTGAAAAATATTCTTAATCCACATTAATTCACAAACAGCAGAACTCATGGCTCTATATTCAGCCTCGGCTGATGAACGAGACACAGTACTTTGTTTTTTTGACTTCCAAGAAATTAAAGAATTTCCTAACATAATGCAAAAGCCAGTAACAGATTTTCTAGTGACAAGACATTTTGCCCAATCTGAGTCTGCATAAACACTCAAAGTTAAGTCATTGTCTTTGCTAAACAAAATCCCTTTTCCAGGAGCAGCTTTAAGATACCTTAACAATCTTAAAGCTATAGTTAAGTGAAACTTCGTTGGGCTATGCATAAACTTGCTAAGAAATTGTACAGAATAAGAAATATCAGGTCTAGTATGGGACAAGTAAATCAGTTTCCCAATCAGCTTTTGAAACCCAGAAACGTCATCTAACTTGGAAGCATTTTTACATCCAGAATTTACAATAGAACTTTGTTCTATGGGTATACTAACCGGTTTAGCACCCGTTAACCCAAATTCAGCTAATAGCTCCACACAATACTTCCTTTGAGACAAACACAAACCTTTATCCGTTCGGATTACCTCAAACCCTAGAAAGTACTTAAGATCACCTAGATCTTTTATTCTAAATCTGGATTGTAAATCATATTTGACCCGTTTAATATTTTCAAGACTGTTTCCTGTTATTATTATATCATCAACATACACAAGTAAGATAGTGATGTCTTTTTTATTAGTTTTGACAAACAAAGAATAATCACTTCTACTTTGAGAAAAACCAAACTCAAGTAAGGCACCAACAAGTTTTTCATTCCACATCCTAGGGGCTTGTTTTAAGCCATATAACGACTTATTTAATTTACAAACCTTGGTCTCATGTTTAGAAAAAAAACCTTCAGGTAAGGACATGTATACATCTTCATTTAGATCCCCATACAGAAAAGCATTGTTTATATCTAACTGGAACAGAGGCCAGGAGTTAATAACAGCAAGATTTAGAACACACCTAATAGTAACAAATTTTACAACAGGTGAGAAAGTTTCTTCAAAGTCTATGCCCTCCTTCTGACTATAACCCTTAGATACTAATCTAGCCTTAAATCTGTCTATTTCACCAGTAGATTTATATTTGATTTTAAATACCCACTTACAACCTATTGCTTTTCTATTTTTAGGCAAATCAACAAGAGTCCAAGTATTATTTCTGTGCAAGGCTTCCATCTCCTCATTCATTGCAGTCACCCAGTTCTGGTCATGTTTGGCCTCATCATAAGTTTTAGGTTCAAAACTTGTATTCAAAGCAGTAGTAAAACATAAATTGTCTTTTGACAAACTAGAGTAGCCAAGGACTTTCTCAAGACCATATATGCACCCCCCCACCACATAATCCTTAAGATTAGATGGAGGTTTTACAGGTCTTGTAGAATGCCTCCTTGAAACACTAGTACCCTCAGAGGATGGGTGAAAATCACCCTCAGTATCACCTGTTACAACCTCAGCAGTGTCATCACTAGGAACAGCAGGAGATTCCTGACTGACCTGTGTATCACTCTGAGAATGAACTAGATGTTCTGAGTCACCTTGGACCTCCCCTTCATCATCGGGTTTTTCACTTGAAATGTTTGGCAAAACAGACTCATCATCTTTTGTATCAAAAAAAGTTATCCAGTCAGCAGAAACATGATTCACAAAATTAAAATCATCACTTGATTTTTTAAATGGAAACACAGACTCATAGAATTTCACATCTCTTGAAAAAAACACTATTTTCCGATCAAGGCTCCACAATTTATAACCTTTTTTCTCATTCGAAAAACCAATTAATACACATTTTTCTGCTTGACTTCCAAATTTATCATGATTATCTAAAATAGTGGAAAAACACAAACAGCCAAACACTCTCAAGTGATCAAGGGAAGGTTTAAAACCAAACATCATTTCAAAAGGGGACTTGCCATTTAGAACAGAGGAGGGAATCCTGTTAATAAGATAGGTAGCAGTCAAGATACACTCAGGCCACATATTTAAAGAGATACCAGATTGAAACAAAAGAGTTCTAGCAACATTCAGCAGGTGCCTGTGTTTCCTCTCAACAATACCATTTTGTTGAGGGGTATGCACACAAGAGGTTTGGTGAATTATACCATGTTTATGCACAAAAGTTTGCATTGAAGAATTAATAAACTCAGTTCCATTATCACTACGGAACACTTTAATACATATTTTAAACTGAGTTTTAACCAAATTATAAAAGTTTTCAACACAATAACCAACTTCTCCTTTGGATTTCATAAGATAAACCCAAACCGCTCTACTGAAGTCATCAACAACAGTTAAAAAATATTTAAACCCTTCTTTACTAGTTACTCTGTATGGTCCCCATACATCTAGATGTATAAGATCACCAACATGTTTTGATTTATGAGAACTAATAGGAAAAGGTTGTCTATGTTGTTTTGATTTATGACACACTTCACAAACAGAAGTGGACTTAAAATCTTTAAGTTTTAAATCAGTATGCAAAATTTGTAAGACAGGGTCTGCAGGATGTCCTAGTCTAATATGCCAAAGATCACAGACATCAACAGAATTAAAACACACCTTAGAACATATAGGAACATCACCACAGAGATATAAACCATCAAGCTGTTTACCATTCACAACAATCCGGTTTGTAAACAAATCCTGGAGATAACAGCAATGTTCGTCAAAAATTGATTTTAGCTTATTGTCTTTGGCTAATTTGTGTACAAATATCAGGTTGACAAAGTATTCTGGTACAACAAAAACATCTTTTAAAATAATCTTTCCAGCAAACCTTAAGTTTCCTATTTTAGTAACAGTAGCCAAAGTTCCATTTGGATGTTTAATTTTTATTCCAAACTCAGACACATTTACAGAATTTAAAAGATCCTTATCAGATACAACCATGTGTTGATTTGCACCAGAATCTATTACCCAACCTGCCCTATCCGTACCAGAGCCAAACACATAAACACTATTATTAACCAGGTTTAGACAACTGTGAAACGCACTATTATTGCTTATACCTCCAATAGTATTACTTGAAGTGGCCTCCCCAGACTTGTCATCTAACAATTTTAATAACCTACACACTTGATCAGGACTCAAAGTACTAAAAGTAGCAGAAGGATTAGAACAAGATCCAGCATCAACATGTGACCCATTAGACATTCCCTGTCTGTTTCCTTGACCATTCCATTTATTATTTCTAGATTTATATCCAGGAGGATAGCCTATTAGCTCAAAGCATCTATCAACTAAATGACCTACTTTATTACAGTGAGTGCACCTAACATTAGTGTTAGGACCTCTATTAGGTCTTCTTGTGTTCTCAGAGATAGGACCAGTCTTAGAAACAAATCCAATGTCACAACCCCGAATTTTCAGGTTAATTTTTTTTATTTTCTTTTTCATGATCTTTCACTCCTCGTCTAAACTACCGCCTTGGACCCGTGTCAAAGACCAACATGAGTTAAGACTTGGGAATGGATTCATTAATTACACCCATAAGCACTAGCTTAGTCGGCTTAGGTAGAAAAACACCCGATTCATAAAAAGCTTACGACCGGATTAATGGACACACAATCCTACACTACCTAGTGTATAAATAGACATCCTTATACCATCTCAAACTACTACATAATATTTTCTTTAAATAACACACCTAATGATCTAAACTACCTATTTATAAAACTCTACACATTTACTAATTATAAATAGTAAAATAATTAACCCTTTTAAAAATAAACGAACCCAAACTCCAAAAATTGACTCTCATTAAACATATAACTTATTAAATAATTTATCATGCTATATTTATGCATCCAAAAATAATTTAGAAAATATTAATCGGTTTAGTTGTTCATCGATTAGTGATATAATTGAACTCTACACATAATAAAAATAATCCAATTATATATTCAATTGTTTACCGAGACATCCACCCGAACCTGACCACTAGCACGAACCATCCCCATTTTTAGTTTTAA
>JBCNJP010008590.1:0-15819 GCA_039602395.1 Deinandra increscens subsp. villosa
TCACTACTTACATTATTATTTTGGTGGTTCCGGCCGTACGGTCGAATCACCACTTATTATTTTATCTCAGTGGTTCTGGTCTCACACCGAACCACTACTTACGTTATCCTTTTGGTGGTTTTGGCCGTACGGCCGAACCACCACTTATCATTTTTATTTCAGTGGTTCTGGTCTTACACCGAACCACTAGTTACATTATTATTTTGGTGGTTCTGGCCGTACAGCCACCACCACTTACTATTCTATTCAAGTGGTTCTGGTATTACACCAAACCACTACTTACATTATTATCTTGTGGGCCACACAAGGACGGCTGGCTAATGTCGTTCGGTCCACAGGACAACAATATACCATAACACTGCAACAGGGCAGCGTCCCTCCCGCACGGATAAGGGTCCCCGCGGTCTC
The DNA here is from genome assembly GCA_039602395.1 of Deinandra increscens subsp. villosa. Taxonomy (NCBI): domain Eukaryota; kingdom Viridiplantae; phylum Streptophyta; class Magnoliopsida; order Asterales; family Asteraceae; genus Deinandra; species Deinandra increscens. The sequence continues at coordinate 409 of JBCNJP010008590.1, forward strand.
TGTGACTACTCACAACCGACAAGGGACCAAACTCCGGGCGGTGACACAACAAACGACAGGCCAACCGACGGCCGGGGCACATGGGGGAAGCCACTGGACTAGCCAGTCGACAACCTCCACCCAATACTTAGTGGGTGACCTGCGCATATCGAACCATCGGCTCGAACTCATACACTTCGGCACTTTTGGGTGATTGACAACAGCGGGACCACATAGACTATGAAAATAGTCAAACCCGGGTATAAACACATTCTTCCTGTAACAGGGAACTGACAAGTGGACGACACATCCACTATTTAACAGGTGGTCCTGGGTCTTAGGCTCGAACCACCATATATACATAATGGACTACACATCCATACATTGTGGACGTAGGTCACGCGACCGAACCACCCATCCTCCGACAACTTACAATGGCTCTCGGCCAAGCGCCGAATCACAACCTCCAAAAAACTTACACACCCTAATAACCCCTCCTACCATATATCCTATACAAACGAGCGCATAACCAACAACCATCACACCTTGTACACATATTTACACCCAAACCACCACGATGAACATCGGTCCCTCGTCAAAGATCCAAACGAGGCAAGAACACATATGTCCAAGCAAGCAGATTCAAGTCTCCAAAGGGAAAAAGGTAAAGTACTAACATTTTGTGCAGGGTCCAAACACAGAAAAGAAAGCACGACGATTGGAGCAGAAAGATAAGTCTAGCATGGCATAGTTAGGACTATACCATACTAGACTGGGGGGCTGATGACGTGGGTACGTATCGGGCTAACTATGTAGGCTCGGCCTACATACAGTCAGGCCCAACCGAGCCCACTACTTCACATTTGGTGGTCCATACCAGGTTTGGCCCAACAGGCCCAATCTGGCCCATCACCTTCCCTATATAAGGAGGCTCACTCCCTCCTTGAAAGGGTTCCTGGTCCTTGCCACTTGCCTGGTCCTTGCCACTTGCCTGGTCCTTGCCACTTGGCCTGGTCCTTCCCAGTTCCCCGGTCCTTCCTACTTGGGCTGGTTCAGCCTACTTGGTCTGGTCCAGCTTACAGCACCGCACTACCTTCTGGCCTACATGGCCATGCGACATGGCCGCACTACCTTCTGGCCTACATGGCCATACGACATGGCCGCACTACCCTCAAGCCTACATGGCCATACGACATGGCCGCACTACCCTCAAGCCTACATGGCCATGCGACATGGCCGCACTACCTTCTGGCCTACATGGCCGTGCTACACCCCTGGCCTGGCTACGGCCGTGCTACCTTCAGGCCTACATGGCCGTGCTTCCTCCAGCATTCCCCTTCATCCTGCTCAGCCGATCTCCTTCATCCTACTTGGATGATCCCCTTCATCCCACATGCTACCACATACATACATATACATATATACATACTATATACATACAGTCTTACTGACTTGACCGTCGGAGGGTGGTCCAGAGACCCCGGTCTCTGGTCCCCTTCTAACGGGTTCCCTTCATGTTGCAGGTACAAGACAAGACCCGGGAGAGACGGATCTTCCTAGCCCGGCTCGGAGGCTCGCCACATCTCTCCCACACAGTGGATCGGCCCGGTGCCTTGGTGACTCGTCCTTGGCCATGCCACTACGACCACCCGGGACACCCCGTTTCTACACCTACCTTCTTTTGATAATTTTTTACAAATCATAGATTTACATTACTAACAAAATGTAAAACTTTGTTTACATACTTTACCAATTATATAAATAACTTTGTACATTATAAAAGACCTTAATCTACTTGCAACTTTTACCCAAGCCCACCTAATTTTACACCTTTTGCCTAACTATTCTCAGCCTTGTATAAAATTGTTGCCTTCAAATTTTTAAATGTAATAGTTCTTTTCCTCTTATCATTTGTGACATTTGACTGCTGTTACCATCCACTTAATTTAGTATACTTAATTTAGTATAGTGTTTTAATTTTCTACAATGTTCATGAGTTTCACATGTGAGATTTATTATTGATAAGATGTATTTTCAATACTTTTCTTTAACATAATGTAAAGTACATAAAGTTACGATCTAATATTAGATTTCCGAACCAGTCCTAGCCAGAAATTTGAAATCTCAACTGCTCTGCTTACAATAATGTATACATGAATAGTATCAACCCATTAAGAGGCACTCAGATTACCAATACCTCCTGAGGTTTGCATGACTCATATTAAACTATTATTATGTGTGCTTCAATTTTTATTTACTCACCACATTTAAACAAGTTCAAAACATTAAAGTTTATCTCATATACCTTACATGTTTCAATTTTTGGTCACCCAATAGTTGAACACTTATATAACCTCAGCCTTGAAATAAACATTATCAAACAATCCGTACTCAAAATCATTACTTCTTAAAAAAATATATGTCTAATTTTTTGTCTACTTTCTCAGGTTCTTCTTCACACGATGATCCACCACAGGCTTAATCAGCCCTACCTCCTCTCCAGTGCGGATCGTCCACGATATCATCAACAGCATCTTCGTTTGTTTTGTAAACCACGATATCATCAACAGTATCTTCGTTTGTTTTGTAAACGTCGAATGATTGCATATACATTAGAATGTTTTGATTTTGGTTTGTATGTAGGCACCCTAAACACTTTTTATATGTAAATATTTAAACTAACTTTATTCACACGTCTTGACACCAACCACATCCATCAACCGCTGTAACATTAACCGCTGCAACGCGCGGTTGACATCTCGTTTAATTATTATTTTGAAACGTTCTATTTTTAGAACCAAAAATTTAAATATTTAATTTTGAACCCTCATCTATATTTATTATACATTAAGTGGATAATTAATATTTATTGATTAATAAAAATATAAAAAATAATAACTTATTTTGTTATTAATTGTAATATCATAGAAATATCAGTAATATGAAGAGTATAAGTGAATTATTAAACATATTTTTTAAAGTTCAGCCAGTGTAATACATGAGATGTATCATAGTATTACATAATACATACTAGTTGATAAATGATTAAAAACATGGACATGTATCACCAACAAATTCCACCTCACAAATTTTTTCCGCCCAATTTCTCTTACCTCAAACACTTAATTATTATTTTAAATTTGTTCTATTTTTCATACAAAAAATTTTAGGATTTAATTTGCATCCCTCCTCTATATTTGTTATTCATTCATTAAATAATTAACGAGATGTTTACCACCACGCGCGTTGCTGCGGGGTTGAATTTTGTTTTCTCAGAGACTTAAACTATTCCTTTACCAAATTTTGCAAAAAACGTTTTAGTGTGCTTAAAGTATAAAACTATAAAGAAGTCGTGGCTAAAGTTAAAAACTCTAAAAGTATAATAATAAAAAAAAGTAGAAAGTTAAAGAGTATAAAACGTAAAAGTATAAAAGTTCAATGGTGAGAGTATAAACCTATAAAAGTATACTAAAAAACGAAAGTAGAAAAGTTAAGGGTTATAAACGTAAAAGTCTAATAAAACTATAAAATAGTCGTGGTCAAAGTCGAAAACTCTAAGTTAAAAAAAAAGAAAGAGTTAAGGGGTATAAAAGGTAAAACTATAAAAGTTTCGTGGGCAAAGTAGAAACTATAAAAAAGTCGTGTTCAAAGTTGAAAACTTTAATTTACGTGACCAAAGTAGAAGACCACAAAACTTAAAACAAAAAACTTTAAAAGTTAGGGGGTAGAAAACGTTAAAGTAAGAAACACATGTGGCTAAACTATGAAAACCTAAAGTTTACTATTTCGTTTAAAAAACAAAGTATAAAATTGAAGGGTAGAAAATGTCAAAGTGTTAAACTTTTGTGGTCAATATTAAAAACTCAAAAACCTAACTATTCATTTACCAAATTTTGTTGTTATATATATAAGGTTCTTTTAAAAAAAACTTAGTGTAAAATTTAAGGGTAGAAAATGTCAGAGTGTTAAACTTTTGTGGCCAATATTAAAACCCAAAAACCTAACTATTCATCTACCAAATTTTGTTGTTATATATATAATCTGCATTCAATAAAAAATAGTAACTTATTTAGTTATTTATTGAAACCTAATACATAATTATTAGAGCATTCACGGTAGATTTTCTAAAATATGTGTGAGTGTAAATCTGCAAAATTTGCGGTTTGGTTGTGAGTGTTGTGAGTAGAGGAGAGACAAAAAGTATAGCAAATCTCCATATTTAACAAAAAAACCGGTGATTTACTAAAATTTGGGGATTGGAAGAGAGAGAAAATGTAATGATAAATGTATAAAAATTATTATTTAATTATGGTTGTGAGTGAAAGAGAGAGAAATGTAATAATAAAAGTATAATTTATAGAGATGGGGATGAAGAACCTGCTGTGAATGCTCTTAGATATGTTTTTATTCGCCCCACAATTTAGTAGAGTGGATACCCCTTTACCTTCCAATGTGAAGGCCAAATGTTTAAATATTACATGACACGAAAAATGTAAAATATTATAAAGATGAGTCAGATGTTTTATCACAGTGGGTCTTTAGCGGTGGATTTCCTTGTGATGGATGTGCAACACAAAGGTGCAATTTGTTTTTTATGAGATAAAATGTTAGCAGTCTATGAGCCACATATGTAGAAAAGATGTGGACCATGCCTCTGTAGTCTATAACAAAAAAGCTGTTTGTTTTTTAATTTTTCCAGATTGTTAAAATAAACTAAAATTTAAGTAAACCGAATTTTTAAACTAAAAATAGTTTTTCAACATTAAAATTTAAGAGTGCTACTATTGTACCCACCGTATTCTGGAATTTTACTTGTTAACCCCCCCCCCCCCCTTTTAAATTCATATAGAATTATCATTCAAACCTTTTCATTCTCTTTCGGTATATTTAATCCATTTTTTAAACAGTTTCCTTTTAAATAAAACGAGATGTTTATCACCCCGCGCGTTGCTGCGGAGTTGAATTTCTATACTGAACGAAAGTCAAAAAGTTAAGTGGTCTAAAACATAAAGGTTTAAAAGTCTCGTGATAAAAGTATAAAACTATAGAAGTATACTAAAGGCGAAAGTAGAAAAGTTAAAAGTTTCGTGTCAAAAGTAGAAGACAAAAAAACTTAAAACAAAAATAAAAACTTTAAAAGTTAGAGGGTTAAAAAGTTAAGGAGTATAAAACATAAAAGTCTAAAAGCCTCGTGGTGAAAGTATAAAACTATAAAAATATACTAAGTTCAGGGGTATAAAAGATAAAAGTCTAAAAGTCTCGTGGTGAAAGTATAAACATATAAAAGTATATTAAAAACAAAAGTAGAAAAATTTAAAGTTTCGTGTCCAAAGTAGAAGAAAACAAAACTTAAAACAAAAAAAAAAACTTTAAAAGTTAAAAGGTACAAAAAGTAAGAGTATGAAACATATGTGACCAAACTATGAAAACCAAAAGTTTACTTCGTTAAAAAAACAAATTGTAAAAGTTTAAGGGGTAGAAAGCATCAAAGCCCCAAAATGTTGTGGCCAAACTATAAGAAATAAATAATATACTATTCAACTTCTAAAATTGATTGTTATATATATAAATTAGAAAAATATTTTATGAAAACTATTAAAAAACTTAAAAAAAAAACGTTTTAAAAAACTTTTTTACACAAAAACTGTATAAAAACGTTTAAAAAAACTTTGTAAAAAAGCGTTCTTGTAAAATTGTTTAAATTTTTTTATAAAATAACTATTTAATTTTTAAACTTAAAAAAACGCTTTTAAAAATTAAATGTTTACAAAAGTATTTTTTCAAAACAGCGTTTTTTAAAAATTGTATAAAACTCTTTTTAAAAGCATTTATAATATTATTTTTTAAATAAATGTTTAAAAGATGTTTTGTTTTACTTTTTGAAAAACGTTTTTTTAACTTTTTAAAGAGATGGTTAAAAAACATTTAAAACAAATGTTTAAAAATGTTTTTTTTAATTGTTAAAAAAAGGTTAAAAGATGTTACAAGTGGTTGTGTCACATATAAATCAAGAAGAGCCCGCACATACAATTTTCAATGAAACGTCTTTAAAAAAACAATTTGTCTACACACCTAAATGTATGCGCGACGAATACATAAGAGGACAATAGAACTTTTTGAGAAAAACAAACGCCACTAGAGATTCCTGGTTACTCGCACAGATTGTGGTCGCATCATTTGCCATGATAAAAACCCCGAGTAACCGGATGTTTGCAGTTAAAAAATATATATTTGTTTTTAATGTTCAGCCCGTGTAATAACGTGATCTATCCTAATATTATCTATTACATACATATACAAATACAATATACAATACATACAAATACAAATACAAATACTTAATAAATGATTAAAAATGGACAAGTGTCACCATCAAATTTCACGTCACAATTTTTTTCCCCCAAATTTTCTCTTACCTCAAAACATTTAATTATAATTTTAAATGTTTTTTTTTTAAAACAAAAAGTTTAATGATTTATTTTTCATCTCTCAACCATATTTATTATTCATTCATTGAATAATTAATAGTTATCCAATAATAAAAACATAAAAATAATAATTTACTTAGTTATTTATTATAATTTAATACGTAATCAGTAATCAGAGTAATATCTATAATATGAAGATTAAGTGAATTATTAGATATATTTTTTTAACGTTCAACTCGTGTAATACATGAGATCTATCTTAGTATTATACAATACATACTTACATATTACTTAATAAATTGTTAAAAAATAGATAAGTGTCACAACCAAATTTCACCTCACGGTTTTTTTCCCACCCAATTTTCTTACCTCAAAACATTTCATTATTATTTTAAAATATTCTACACCCACTAGCTTAGCCTACTGGCAAATGTGTATGACTCTTTTTTAAGAGGTCTTGGGTTCAAGTCCCACTTGTAACAAAAAGAATAAAAAATGGGGGTTACAAGTTGGGCCATGGGATTTTTTTATCATTAGTGGTGAGTTTCCTCCTGATGGGGATTGAAGATGATTGGGTGGGTAATGTAATGTCCCCGTCAGTGATTCAGATTTCTCGTTCAAAAAAAAAGAAATTATTTTTAATGTTCCATTTATAAAACCAAAAATTTAAGCATTTAGTTTTCATCTGTCATCTATATTTATTACTCATTCATTAAATAATTAAAATTCATTAATACTAAAAACATAAAAATCATAACATATTCGGTTATTTATTATAATCTAACATGTAATTGTAATAATGTCACTAATATGGAGAGTATAAGTAAATTGTTAAATATTTTTTTAACGTTCAACCCGTATACGAGATCTATCCTGGTATTACATACTATACATGTACATATACATACATACTACATATTAAATGATTAAAAAATGACAAATTTCACCACTAAATTTCACCTCCCAAATGTTTTTCCGCCCAATTTCTCTTACCTCAAAATATTTAATTATTATTTTAAAATGTTTTATTTTTAAACCAAAATTTAAGAATTTAATTTTTATCTCTTATCTATATTTATTATTTGTTTATTGAATAATTATTATACATCCAATAATAAAAACATAAAAAATAATAACTTGTTTGGTTATTATTTCTAATATAATACATAGTCCTAGTAATATCAGTAATATGAAGACTATAAGTGAATTATTAGATATATAACTTTAACGTATAGCTCGTGTAATACACGGGGTCTATCATTGTATTATACAATACATATACATACTACTTAATAAATTAGTAAAAAAAAAACGAACAAGTGTCACCATCAAATTTCACCTCACAAATTTCACCTCACAAATTTTTTTCCACCCAATTTCTCTTACCTCAAAAACTTTAATTATTGTTTTATAATGTTCTACTAGGATAGGACTCGTATGTTATACGGGATATATCATTAAAAAATATATATATAATTGATAATTTATGCATACTTTTTGTATTACCGGAATAACGTATTACACTACAGTAAATTAAAAGCTAAAGTTATAATTCATAATATGGTATTGGTGACTTTACACTCTTTATAAACAATAATATTTAGAGCCCATGTCTTTACTTGTATATTTGAAAAATGCAACGTATAAAAATGATTGTTAAAAAAAATGACCCTATATAGGAACTAACATTCATTTATGATTTGACAAACTTGAGACTCTAAGTCTTTATAAAAGTTAAGTGAGTATAAAGTTTTATCAAGATTATAATGAGCAGAGTCCGATTGATGAGTACAAAATCTAAATTATAATCAATACTATAATGTTATATTAATAAAAAAAAATGTTATCTTGGTATACATTAGGAAACTTACAATTGAATTAGTCATCTTGTTCAAAATTTTCAAATTGGATGAACATGAATCATTTGATATGGTAAAAAAAATATTTAATATTGGATCTTATGAACATGATTTTTGTTGTTTATGAATTTTAAATAAAGAGTATCATCCACAATGTTGATTGAATCTGTAAAATAATATTATGTATTCATTAATAAAAATTAAATATGATTTGCTCAATTATACTTGAGCAAATCATATTGTTCGTAAAGAAGAAAGACGGATCCTTTAGGATGTGCATCGATTATAGAGAGTTAAACAAACTGACCATCAAGAATCGGTACCCATTACCAAGGATTGATGATCTGTTTGATCAATTGCAAGGATCTACCTACTATTCGAAGATCGACCTAAGGTCCGGTTATCATCAACTAAGAATAACAGATGAAGACGTTCCAAAAACTGCCTTTCGGACACGTTATGGTCATTATGAATTCTTAGTAATGCCATTCGGATTGACGAATGCACCGGCCATATTCATGGATCTCATGAATATGGTATGCAAACCCTACTTGGACAAATTCGTGATAGTTTTTATATATGATATCCTCGTTTATTCACGAACCAAGGAAGATCATGAGACACATTTAAGATTGGTCCTTGAGTTGCTAAGAAAGGAGAAGTTGTATGCCAAATTCTCAAAATGTGAGTTTTTGTCACACCCCGGTCAACGGATTCAGGTGTGAACGGGAATGGAATCATAGTCGTGGATACATAGAACAACTAATTATATTCAAACGTTATAGTAAAACATCACATCATTTAGATTGCAGCGGAAAAGTGGTGAAATGATAATGTCTTACATTTGAAAATAAAAAGTCTTAATTTATTGATAAAAGCATAAGGTAGTTTATTTGGGATAGGTCGGGACTATGACTCCGGCGAAGCAGGTCCGATAGTTGAAGTTAAGCCCCATTTGCATGTCTTCGGTGATTGCTCAATTACCTGAGAAATCATGAGTTTGAAAACGGGTCAACATAATGTTGGTGAGGTTCACAGGTTTATGATTTATCATTCACAGTTCGTAAAACAGATTTCAGTACACTTAATATTACTTCGGTTTACCGTTGTGGATGTATGATCTCACCTGAACCTTGATTTCAAATACTAACGGTTTACCCACTCGGCATCTCTTGCCCAGAGATGTTAAACAGAGCAGAATAACTGACGTGTGCCCCTTGACAATGTACGGAGTCAGGATCGGAGCTACCGAACTGGGCAGGGTTGTCAACCCAAATAGATCTATTCACTAGCTATCGTTACGTACAGAACTAATTGAAATCAATTAATGGTGGGATTACGGTTGTACAAACGTTTATAACGATAATGTACCAAGTTGGGCAATCAGTAAGAGAACAAGTAGTCATACGGCTAACAGATAAACCATAATATTAAGTAAAAAGCATTTAACACTTTTCATGATTTCTCCCCCAAAGTATAAAACAGTTAAAAGGAAAAGGGGCCGTGAAACTCACTGAATCAGCAGGTAAGCGGTAAATAAGCAGTGAAGGAACGGTAGCACGTAACGTCCTAAATCATTTAATAAACATATGCATAAGGTCTTATGATCATTTGAGTAACAAAAGTCACCCAAGTGATACCGGTCAAGTCTTGACGTTTTAATCCGTTTGCATCTTTGAAAACTCGTTAACTTGTATTTATTAAACAAATATGTTTGGTGATGATTTATATTTATGTTAAATAAATATAACCAAAGAATAATCATTTTTAATAATTCAACCAAGTCTTGAACATTGAGTTTAAAAGAATAATAATGTTTATTATTATTTTCACAAGTTCGAATAATTATCTTTAATTAAATAATTACATATTTGATTTGTTAATCTTGCAAGTTATAATTATATTAAATAATTATGATTAACAATACTTTGGTGAATAAAACATGGTTTATATCTTTTGCAAATAATTATTTGTCAAGAATAATTATTAACACTACGTCAAAAAGTGGCTTTGGCCACGGTTTTTTTTGATAATGCATAGCCACTGTTTTGAAAAAAGCGTGGCCAAAGGTAAGAAATTCTCGTTTTAGCCACACATATTTTGTACCCGTGGCCAAATATATAGCCTTTGGACCCTTTTAGCCACGTATTTTTTTGTTTATGTGACAACAACAATCAGGTGCAGTGGCTTTAGCCACTGTTTTACAAAAACATGGGGCACTTATTTGTCACACTTATAAAAGAGTGGCGAAATGCACCAAACGGCGATGGAATTTTTATGATTCTTTATTCGTGTGACCAAAAAGGAATGTATGGCCACGCTTAAATAATGTTGTGTGACGAAAGAGTAGATTTTATTACTTAGTAAATTAAAAGAAAACAAAACTATTAAGTATATATTATGTGTGGCTAAATGTGAGCAATGGCCACGCTTTTTACTTAGTTATGTGGCTAAAAGCTAGTACATATGGCCACTGTTATTAGGTTGTGTGACTAAATATTAGATGACTAATGGTCACGGTAGGTTGTGAGTGACAAAAATCTATTACATATGGCCACATATATTAACCGTGACTAAATGGTAGGTTGTGAGTGACAAAAATCTATTTTATGGTCACGTTAATATTAAACGCGTGACGAAAAAGAGAAGATTTGTGTTTATATGTTTATCATTTTTTATTATCTTGTGATATGACTACTCATATTAAACATTGGTTGCGTGACAAATTATGACAAATGGTCACGGTATATTAATTTTAGGTGGCTAAAAGAAGACAAACAGTCGACGGCGCTTGTAATCATGATTATTTCATTTACTTTATCGGTCTAATCTCCATCTACCACGCCCCTCGATTATCGATGTATACTTATCTCTGTATCAGTTTTCATCATCATCTCCACCATGCCCCTTTTCTCCCAGTCTCTCTCTCTCTGTTTTTCGTCCATCATCGCCGGAAAAAAATGTGGAATTGGTGTCATCCGTATGTGGAAAACGGTAAGTTATCATCTTCACCACTGAAGTTCGACTGAAATTTTCGTCTCAGATTTGGTAATTTTTTCTTATGCAGGGAAAGATTGTACTCTGTATCTCCTGGGAGCAGATTTTAAGTTATTGTGGAAACCATGGAGACGAGGAGTCTCTAATGGTTCATACAAATGCTTTACTGAGAGCAGATTTTAAGTTATTATATAATTTTATAACAATCAGCAGTAAGGGCCCATATGAGGTTTGCATGCCCTGTTTGTTGCAACCCTAAACTTGACAAGGTAGTTGATCTCACTACCCTCCTTTCTTTCTTTTACTAATTCCTTGATTAATTTATAAGGGTTGGGTTCTATAGAAAACTAATATTTTGTAAAAAACCAAAAAACCAAGAAAAAAAGTATTTTTTTTTAAAACTTTTTTTATATGTTTCTTTCATTATTTTAAGAATACTAGAAAAAGAAAAAACTTTAAAAACATTATCAAGTTTTTAAAAAAAATAAAATAAAATTCGGATTTTAGCTTAAAATTAATAATGGACTATGCAACAATAATATAAAATTGTCTTATGAATGCCAATTCTTTGTTTTTTATATTATTCGCATAAATCACGTTCATATTTAAGTTAACTTTCTTATTTTTAAGTAGTTTTAATTATAATGCATTATGCAATACTATTAGTACTATTGCATGATGCACTAATAAAAAAATCACTAAACTTTTTATTTTTTAAAATTTTTTCCCCATAAATAAATCTAATAAAATTATAGAATTTTTGGTGAAATTCTTTTTAAAAATTATTAATATATGAAGAAGTTATAGAGAAAAAAAGGTTGGTTTTTTGGTTTTTTGGAAAATTGTTGGTTTTCTATAGATCTTTTCCCTAATTTATAATGTGCTTGATAAATTATGATTTATTATTGTTATTAATAATAGATCTAACTTTAGTTGCAACATTGGGTGGTACCAATCACTCAAATGGCCCAGATAACGATGTTGGATTGTGGAAGGGGAACGATGTAGGAGATGTAGCAAAAGAGATGCTTCTTCACCATTTTCAGTTCCCTCAGCCCCAGACAATCAAAAAACGAAAATGGCGGACGAAGGCGGTAGGAAATCAGGTACCGTGAAGTGGTTCAACGACACCAAGGGTTTCGGCTTCATAACTCCTGGGAGCAGATTTTAAGTTATTATATAATTTTGTAAAGTCAGCGGCAAGGGCCGGCACATGTTGTGGTTTGCAGCACCTGTATTGTCCAGGTGCTTCTCTCGCTTCTGGCCCCATGAACCTGATTTCTTCCAGCCACTTCTTCACCATTTTCAGTTGATCAGAAGCAAGTGCATGTGAGAAAGCAGCAAGTAGCCGTTATATGATGATTCTCAGACAATCTCTCTAGAGCACCATGTGAGAAGCAAAGAGGGATTTGTCTTCAGCCGCTTCTTTTCCCTTTAAGTTAGTAGTTTTAAAGTTGTAATTTTATAGATCAATGTATTAATGGAATCATACCCCCTTTGGATTATGTGTATGTAATTGTGAGAAAGCAAAGAGGGATTTGTCTTCAGCCGCTTCTTTTCCCTTTTATGTAATGAATTGATTTTTAATTTAATATAATGTATTTTCATCCGTTTCTGTTCATCTTCTCTCAATCCGGATGAAATCTTCTCCCTAAGGTTATAGTCTTCTACATATATATATTAGGTTGTGTGACTAAATATTAGTGTATAGAGAATTGTATTCAACCAGAATGATTTTAATTCACTAGATAATGGGTTTAAATACATGGGAATATCCAATAGACTACGAACAGAAATAACAACTATAGTATATATAGTTCATCCTGAAGAACTCTAGTTTATCCGGTTCATCCTGAAGAACTGTAGTTCATCCTGTTCTATTACTGAATAATTACTCTTGATCCTGAAGAACTCTAGTTCATCCGGTTCTATTCTTCCTGTTCTTCCTGAGGAATTATAGTTCATACGGTTCTGTTCTTGTTAGTTCATACGGTTTTGTTCTTGTTCCAATTTATTGAAGAATTAAAATCTAGCCAGTTTATAAATCCTGTCATCCACTATTAGACAATCAAAAATTATAAATTGTCGCAAACAAGGCTTGAACCTTCATACGGTTCTGTTCTTGTTAGTTCATACAGTTTTGTTCTTGTTCCAATTTATTGAAGAATTAAAATCTAGCCAGTTTATAAATCCTGTCATCCACTATTAGACAATCAAAAATTATAAATTGTAGCAAACAAGGCTTGAACCTGGGTCAGTCAAAAGAAAGGAACTCACTACAAGATTAAGAAGAACCATTGAGACATAAGTGTTAATTGGTTATATTTTAACCAGAACTTATTTAATTACTCCCATCACATAAGAAATAATTGATAAACAAAATTTGCGTTGCTAAAGGTAATAAATAGACACAGTAAAAACAGGATTTGCGTGGTAAAGGTAATAAATATACACGGTTATCTTGGCCTGACCTTTCCACTTCTTCCCACCATAGCTGGTAGCGTGCCCTGTCTGCCTTTAAATTTCCACTTTTTCACCACCAAAATCTTCTGTACGAACGTATTTCCTGATCAAAAAGAAAAAAAACTTCGATCGATCAATGGCTGCCTTCGGTAAACAATGGAGGATTAGGGGTGTTAATGAACCAGCACCCTACTACGGCAAGACTCCCCGTAAATGTATTTTCACTCAACAATGGCTGTACGTTTTTATTTTTAGGGTTTTATGTTTTTTAGTTACTTACTCTCTACTCTGCATTTGGGTTTTTTACAGGTGGTCGGAGGTTCACCCTAAAGGTCCATCACTGTGGCGATTTCCACCGGAATGCCGCCGGCCACGAAGTGTGGAAGGGAAAGATAGATTATGTCGACTATGTCGACATTCGCAAATTTGATTGTAATGATCTGGATCAAATGGTGCAATACCTAAACCACACATCGGTTGGGTATTTCCTCATTTACTGGAGGATCCCGCCTCTGTCCATCAAATACGGGCTTCAGTACGCTGATTTCATCACTCCCGAAATTGTAAGGGATATGAAAATTCATCTCCAGGGACCAGAGGGGGAGAGAGAGCTGGATGTGTTTTTAATCCGGAACAGGGATTCCACCTACAGAACCTCCGAGTTGGGACCGAGAAAACCCCCTAGTCAAAAGCTGTTTCCTGATGACAGCAGCAGCAGCAGCAGCAGCTTCTTGGATGATGAAGACTATATGTCGGATGCTAGGTCTTAGCTAGTTAGATAGATTTTTGTATAGGATCTGATGAAAATCTTTGTATAAAGATCAATATATATATCAGTTGGAGCTGCAGGGAGATCTCAGGGTTGACAGGAGGTACATGTGGTTCACCCATGGTTAAATCAAGGGTTTCTCCTAAGGATGATTGATTTATCTTCAAGTGCAGCTCTGGAGAATCTTGGAAGTTTGAGATTCTCAGGAGATGGCACCCAGGCTTATTACTGATTGGTATATTTCATCTTCCTCCTCAGCATTTGGTTCATCATTAAGAAAGGTGTCGCCACAAAAGATGTCTACGTCAGATTCGGTAGTATTCATCATCGCCTGACGGAAAATCAGCAAGATGAGTATCATCTATATCTTGCTCAGTGACAATGGTAGAAGATCTAGCTCCAGATTCTTTGCCAGCTTGGCTTGGACTTGGCTCTTTATTTGGTTGAATGTTTTCTGCTAAGAGGGGAGGCTGTTCTATTATCTGATCATCACCTTGGTTTCCATTTCCACTTCCACCCCACATCATCATCATTAGCTCTGGCAGTTTGATTATTTTGATAGAGCTTCAGCCAACAGCCTCTTGAGTCTTTCAATTTCTTCAGCTTGCTCTTTTATTTTCTCATTGGCTTTAAGAAGCTCTTGATCCTGTGCTTTGATCCTGTCACTTGCTTCTTTAAGCTCATTAGCAACCGAAGAGTTGGAGATTTCAAGATTTTGCTCCAAAGTCAACTCTTAATGGACCAAGGAGGTATCTGCCCCAGGTGCAATTACTTGAGCAGGAGCAGTTGACATAGGCTGAGACTCAGATTGGATTTCCGGATCTAAGCTTGTGATGTTGATGTCAGCTGTTGCATCAATATCTTGAATGGTTGCTACAACAGTGGTGATGGGAGCAGATAGAACTCTTTGTTGCAC
>JBCNJP010008592.1:0-38698 GCA_039602395.1 Deinandra increscens subsp. villosa
TTATGGCCCAATATGGTGTGTTTAGTTGGGACTAATGAGTCCCACTAAGGTGTGTATATAACCAATAAGTTGAGTTTAGGACCAATGATGGCCCAATAAGGTGTGTTTAGTAGGGCAATGAGGGTCGGTTGGGACCAATAAGTCCTAGTAAGGTGTGTCTTATATAACCAATAAGTTGTGTTTAGGACCAATGATGCCCAATAATGTGTGTTTAAGGGCAATGAGGGTCCGTTGGCCAATGAGTCCCAATAAAGTGTGTATATAACCAATAAGTTATGTTTACGACCAATTATGGCCCAAAAAGGTGTGTTTAGTTGGGACCAATGAGTCCCACTAATGTGTGTATATGACCAATACATTGTGTTTAGGACCAATGATGGCACAATAAAGTGGGTTTAGGGACAATGAGGGTTAGTTGGCACCAATGAGTCCTAATAAGGTGTTTATATAACCAATAAGTTTTGTTTACGACCAATTATGGCCCAATATGGTGTGTTTAGTTGGGACTAATGAGTCCCACTAAGGTGTGTATCTAACCAATAAGTTATGTTTAGGACCAATGATGGCGCAATAAGGTGTGTTTCGTAAGGCAATGAGGGTCGGTTAGGACCAATAAGTCCTAGTAAGGTGTGTATATAACCAATAAGTTGTGTTTAGGACCAATGATGGCCCAATAAGGTGTGTTTAATAGGGCAATGAAGTTCGGTTGGGACCAATAAGTCCTAGTAAGGTGTGTCTTATATAACCAATAAGTTGTGTTTAGGACCAATGATGGCCCAATAATGTGTGTTTAAGGGCAATGAGGGTCAGTAGGGACCAATGAGTCCCAATAAAGTGTGTATATAACCAATAAGTTGTGTTTACGACCAATTATGGCCCAATAAGGTGTGTTTAGTTGGGACCAATGAGTCCCGCTAATGTGTGTATATAACCAATGCGTTGTGTTTAGGACCAATGATGGCACTATAAAGTGGGTTTAGGGACAATGAGGGTTAGTTGGCACCAATGAGTCCTAATAAGGTGTTTATATAACCAATAAGTTGTGTTTACGACCAATTATGGCCCAATATGGTGTGTTTAGTTGGGACTAAAGAGTCCCACCAAGGTGTGTATATAACCAATAAGTTATGTTTAGGACCAATGATGGCCCAATAAGGTGTGTTTAGTAGGGCAATGAGGGTCGGTTAGGACCAATAAGTCCTAGTAAGGTGTGTATATAACCAATAAGTTGTGTTTAGGACCATTGATGGCCCAATAATGTGTATTTAAGGGCAATGAGGGTCCGTTGGGACCAATGAGTCCCAATAAAGTGTGTATATAACCAATAAGTTGTGTTTACGACCAATTATGGCCCAAAAAGGTGTGTTTAGTTGGGACTAATGAGTCCCACTAATGTGTGTATATGACCAATACGTTGTGTTTAGGACCAATGATGGCACAATAAAGTGGGTTTAGGGACAATGAGGGTTAGTTGGCACCAATGAGTCCTAATAAGGTCTTTATATAACTAATAAGTTGTGTTTACGACCAATTATGGCCCAATATGGTGTGTTTAGTTGGGACTAATGAGTCCCACTAAGGTGTGTATATAACCAATAAGTTATGTTTAGGATCAATGATGGCCCAATAAGGTGTGTTTAGTAGGGCAATGAGGGTCGGTTAGGACAAATAAGTCCTAGTAAGGTGTGTATATAACCAATAAGTTGTGTTTAGGACCAATGAGGGACCAATAATGTGTGTTTAGTTGGGACTAATGAGTCCCACTAAGGTGTGTATATAACCAATAAGTTGTGTTTAGGACCAATGATGGCCCAATAAGGTGTGTTTAGTAGGGCAATGAGGGTCGGTTGGGACCAATAAGTCCTAGTAAGGTGTGTCTTATATAACCAATAAGTTGTGTTTAGGACCAATGATGGCCCAATAATGTGTGTTTAAGGGCAATGAGGGTCAGTTGGGACCAATGAGTCCCAATAAAGTGTGTATATAACCAATAAGTTGTGTTTACGACCAATTATGGCCCAATAAGGTGTGTTTAGTTGGGACCAATGAGTCCCACTAATGTGTGTATATAACCAATGCGTTGTGTTTAGGACCAATGATGGCACAATAAAGTGGGTTTAGGGACAATGAGGGTTAGTTGGCACCAATGAGTCCTAATAAGGTGTTTATATAACCAATAAGTTGTGTTTACGACCAATTATGGCCCAATGTGGTGTGTTTAGTTGGGACTAATGAGTCCCACCAAGGTGTGTATATAACCAATAAGTTATGTTTAGGACCAATGATGACCGAATAAGGTGTGTTTAGTAGGGCAATGAGGGTCGGTTAGGACCAATAAGTCCCAGTAAGGTGTGTATATAACCAATAAGTTGTGTTTAGGACCATTGATGGCCCAATAATGTGTGTTTAAGGGCAATGAGGGTCCGTTGGGACCAATGAGTCCCAATAAAGTGTGTATATAACCAATAAGTTGTGTTTACGACCAATTATGGCCCAATAAGGTGTGTTTAGTTGGGACCAATGAGTCCCACTAATGTGTGTATATAACCAATGCGTTGTGTTTAGGACCAATGATGGCACAATAAAGTGGGTTTATGGACAATGAGGGTTAGTTGGCACCAATGAGTCCTAATAAGGTGTTTATATAACCAATAAGCTGTGTTTACGACCAATTATGGCCCAATATGGTGTGTTTAGTTGGGACTAATGAGTCCCACCAAGGTGTGTATATAACCAATAAGTTATGTTTAGGACCAATGATGACCCAATAAGGTGTGTTTAGTAGGGCAATGAGGGTCGGTTAGGACCAATAAGTCCCAGTAAGGTGTGTATATAACCAATAAGTTGTGTTTAGGACCATTGATGGCCCAATAATGTGTGTTTAAGGGCAATGAGGGTCCGTTGGGACCAATGAGTCCCAATAAAGTGTGTATATAACCAATAAGTTGTGTTTACGACCAATTATGGCCCAAAAAGGTGTGTTTAGTTGGGACTAATGAGTCCCACTAATGTGTGTATACGACCAATACGTTGTGTTTAGGACCAATGATGGCACAATAAAGTGGGTTTAGGGACAATGAGGGTTAGTTGGCACCAATGAGTCCTAATAAGGTCTTTATATAACCAATAAGTTGTGTTTACGACCAATTATGGCCCAATATGGTGTGTTTAGTTGGGACTAATGAGTCCCACTAAGGTGTGTATATAACCAATAAGTTATGTTTAGGATCAATGATGGCCCAATAAGGTGTGTTTAGTAGGGCAATGAGGGTCGGTTAGGACAAATAAGTCCTAGTAAGGTGTGTATATAACCAATAAGTTGTGTTTAGGACCAATGATGGCCCAATAATGTGTGTTTAGTTGGGACTAATGAGTCCCACTAAGGTGTGTATATAACCAATAAGTTGTGTTTAGGACCAATGATGGCCCAATAAGGTGTGTTTAGTAGGGAAATGAGGGTCGGTTGGGACCAATAAGTCCTAGTAAGGCGTGTCTTATATAACCAATAAGTTGTATTTAGGACCAATGATGTCCCAATAATGTGTGTTTAAGGGCAATAAGGGTCAGTTGGGACCAATGAGTCCCAATAAAGTGTGTATATAACCAATAAGTTGTGTTTACGACCAATTATTGCCCAATAAGGTGTGTTTAGTTGGGACCAATGAGTCCCACTAATGTGTGCATATAACCAATACGTTGTGTTTAGGACCAATGATGGCACAATAAAGTGGGTTTAGGGACAATGAGGGTTAGTTGGCACCAATGAGTCCTAATAAGGTGTTTATATAACCAATAAGTTGTGTTTACGACCAATTATGGCCCAATATGGTGTGTTTAGTTGGGACTAATGAGTCCTACTAAGGTGTGTATATAACCAATAAATTATGTTTAGGACCAATGATGGCCCAACAAGGTGTGTTTAGTAGGGCAATGAGGGTCGGTTAGAACCAATAAGTCCTAGTAAGGTGTGTATATAACCAATAAGTTGTGTTTAGGACCAATGATGGCCCAATAATGTGTGTTTAGTTGGGACTAATGAGTCCCACTAAGGTGTGTATATAACCAATAAGTTGAGTTTAGGACCAATGATGGCCCAATAAGGTGTGTTTAGTAGGGCAATGAGGGTCGGTTGGGACCAATAAGTCCTAGTAAGGTGTGTCTTATATAACCAATAAGTTGTGTTTAGGACCAATGAGTCCCAATAAAGTGTGTATATAACCAATAAGTTGTGTTTACGACCAATTATGGCCCAAAAAGGTGTGTTTAGTTGGGACCAATGAGTCCCACTAATGTGTGTATATGACCAATACATTGTGTTTAGGACCAATGATGGCACAATAAAGTGGGTTTAGGGACAATGAGGGTTAGTTGGCACCAATGAGTCCTAATAAGGTGTTTATATAACCAATAAGTTGTGTTTACGACCAATTATGGCCCAATAAGGTGTGTTTAGTTGGGACTAATGAGTCCCACTAAGGTGTGTATCTAACCAATAAGTTATGTTTAGGACCAATGATGGCGCAATAAGGTGTGTTTAGTAAGGCAATGAGGGTCGGTTAGGACCAATAAGTCCTAGTAAGGTGTGTATATAACCAATAAGTTGTGTTTAGGACCAATGATGGCCCAATAAGGTGTGTTTAATAGGGCAATGAGGGTCGGTTGGGACCAATAAGTCCTAGTAAGGTGTGTCTTATATAACCAATAAGTTGTGTTTAGGACCAATGATGGCCCAATAATGTGTGTTTAAGGGCAATGAGGGTCAGTAGGGACCAATGAGTCCCAATAAAGTGTGTATATAACCAATAAGTTGTGTTTACGACCAATTATGGCCCAATAAGGTGTGTTTAGTTGGGACCAATGAGTCCCACTAATGTGTGTATATAACCAATGCGTTGTGTTTAGGACCAATGATGGCACAATAAAGTGGGTTTAGGGACAATGAGGGTTAGTTGGCACCAATGAGTCCTAATAAGGTGTTTATATAACCAATAAGTTGTGTTTACGACCAATTATGGCCCAATATGGTGTGTTTAGTTGGGACTAATGAGTCCCACCAAGGTGTGTATATAACCAATAAGTTATGTTTAGGACCAATGATGGCCCAATAAGGTGTGTTTAGTAGGGCAATGAGGGTCGGTTAGGACCAATAAGTCCTAGTAAGGTGTGTATATAACCAATAAGTTGTGTTTAGGACCATTGATGGCCCAATAATGTGTATTTAAGGGCAATGAGGGTCCGTTGGGACCAATGAGTCCCAATAAAGTGTGTATATAACCAATAAGTTGTGTTTACGACCAATTATGGCCCAAAAAGGTGTGTTTAGTTGGGACCAATGAGTCCCACTAATGTGTGTATATGACCAATACGTTGTGTTTAGGACCAATGATGGCACAATAAAGTGGGTTTAGGGACAATGAGGGTTAGTTGGCACCAATGAGTCCTAATAAGGTCTTTATATAACTAATAAGTTGTGTTTACGACCAATTATGGCCCAATATGGTGTGTTTAGTTGGGACTAATGAGTCCCACTAAGGTGTGTATATAACCAATAAGTTATGTTTAGGATCAATTATGGCCCAATAAGGTGTGTTTAGTAGGGCAATGAGGGTCGGTTAGGACAAATAAGTCCTAGTAAGGTGTGTATATAACCAATAAGTTGTGTTTAGGACCAATGAGGGACCAATAATGTGTGTTTAGTTGGGACTAATGAGTCCCACTAAGGTGTGTATATAACCAATAAGTTGTGTTTAGGACCAATGATGGCCCAATAAGGTGTGTTTAGTAGGGCAATGAGGGTCGGTTGGGACCAATAAGTCCTAGTAAGGTGTGTCTTATATAACCAATAAGTTGTGTTTAGGACCAATGATGGCCCAATAGTGTGTGTTTAAGGGCAATGAGGGTCAGTTGGGACCAATGAGTCCCAATAAAGTGTGTATATAACCAATAAGTTGTGTTTAAGACCAATTATGGCCCAATAAGGTGTGTTTAGTTGGGACCAATGAGTCCCACTAATGTTTGTATATAACCAATGTGTTGTGTTTAGGACCAATGATGGCACAATAAAGTGGGTTTATGGACAATGAGGGTTAGTTGGCACCAATGAGTCCTAATAAGGTGTTTATATAACCAATAAGCTGTGTTTACGACCAATTATGGCCCAATATGGTGTGTTTAGTTGGGACTAATGAGTCCCACCAAGGTGTGTATATAGCCAATAAGTTATGTTTAGGACCAATGATGACCCAATAAGGTGTGTTTAGTAGGGCAATGAGGGTCGGTTAGGACCAATAAGTCCCAGTAAGGTGTGTATATAACCAATAAGTTGTGTTTAGGACCATTGATGGCCCAATAATGTGTGTTTAAGGGCAATGAGGGTCCGTTGGGACCAATGAGTCCCAATAAAGTGTGTATATAACCAATAAGTTGTGTTTACGACCAATTATGGCCCAAAAAGGTGTGTTTAGTTGGGACTAATGAGTCCCACTAATGTGTGTATATGACCAATACGTTGTGTTTAGGACCAATGATGGCACAATAAAGTGGGTTTAGGGACAATGAGGGTTAGTTGGCACCAATGAGTCCTAATAAGGTCTTTATATAGCCAATAAGTTGTGTTTACGACCAATTATGGCCCAATATGGTGTGTTTAGTTGGGACTAATGAGTCCCACTAAGGTGTGTATATAACCAATAAGTTATGTTTAGGATCAATGATGGCCCAATAAGGTGTGTTTAGTAGGGCAATGAGGGTCGGTTAGGACAAATAAGTCCTAGTAAGGTGTGTATATAACCAATAAGTTGTGTTTAGGACCAATGATGGCCCAATATTGTGTGTTTAGTTGGGACTAATGAGTCCCACTAAGGTGTTTATATAACCAATAAGTTGTGTTTAGGACCAATGATGGCCCAATAAGGTGTGTTTAGTAGGGCAATGAGGGTCGGTTGGGACCAATAAGTCCTAGTAAGGTGTGTCTTATATACCCAATAAGTTGTGTTTAGGAACAATGATGGCCCAATAATGTGTCTTTAAGGGCAATGAGGGTCCGTTGGGACCATTGAGTCCCAATAAAGTGTGTATATAACCAATAAGTTGTGTTTACGACCAATTATGGCCCAAAAATGTGTGTTTAGTTGGGACCAATGAGTCCCACTAATGTGTGTATATGACCAATACGTTATGTTTAGGACCAATGATGGCACAATAAAGTGGGTTTAGGGACAATGAGGGTTACTTGGCACCAATGAGTCCTAATAAGGTGTTTATATAACCAATAAGTAAACGTGTTTATGATCCCACGAATAATTCTGTATTATTAACCAATATATATAGTAGAGTATTTTACAGATAAGTCCCTATACATATGACTAATCACACAATCATACAAAGTACATTCTAATACGCCCCCGCAGTGCGAGCGGTAGGGGACTGGACGCTCAAACTGTCTCTGAATGTCTCAAAAAGGGGACGCGGTAATCCTTTAGTAAATATGTCCGCGAACTGATAAGCGGACGGAACATGCAACACGCGAATATGACCAATACGAACCTTTTCGCGTACAAAATGTATATCGATCTCGACGTGTGTCGTACGCTGATGCTGAACAGGATTACCGGATAAATAAACCGCCGAAACATTATCGCAATAAACAACCGTGGCGGTACAAAGAGGGACATATAACTCTAGAAGCAGATTGCGCAACCAACTGACTTCTGCAACGTATAACAGAGCCAAATGCCAACCCTACCAACCCTATCATAAGTTGGGACATAATAAGTTGTGTTTACGACCAATTATGGCCCAATATGGTGTGTTTAGTTGGGACTAATGAGTCCCACTACGGTGTGTATATAACCAATAACTTATGTTTAGGACCAATGATGGCCCAATAAGGTGTGTTTAGTAGGGCAATGAGGGTCAGTTAGGACCAATAAGTCCTAGTAAGGTGTGTATATAACCAATAAGTTGTGTTTAGGACCAATGATGGCCCAATAATGTGTGTTTAGTTGGGACTAATGAGTCCCACTAAGGTGTGTATATAACCAATAAGTTGTGTTTAGGACCAATGATGGCCCAATAAGGTGTGTTTAGTAGGGCAATGAGGGTCGGTTAGGACCAATAAGTCCTAGTAAGGTGTGTCTTATATAACCAATGAGTTGTGTTTAGGACCAATGATGGCCCAATAATGTTTGTTTTTAAGGGCAATGAGGGTCCGTTGGGACCAATGAGTCCCAATAAAGTGTGTTTATAACCAATAAGTTGTGTTTACGACCAATTATGGCCCGAAAAGGTGTGTTTAGTTGGGACCAATGAGTCCCACTAATGTGTGTATATGACCAATACGTTGTGTTTAGGACCAATGATGGCACAATAAAGTGGGTTTAGGGACAATGAGGGTTAGTTGGCACCAATGAGTCCTAATAAGGTGTTTATATAACCAATAAGTTTTGTTTACGACCAATTATGGCCCAATATGGTGTGTTTAGTTGGGACTAATGAGTCCCACTAAGGTGTGTATATAACCAATAAATTATGTTTAGGACCAATGATGGCCCAATAATGTGTGTTTAGTTGGGACTAATGAGTCCCACTAAGGTGTGTATATAACTAATAAGTTGTGTTTAGGACCAATGATGGCCCAATAAGGTGTGTTTAGTTGGGCAATGAGGGTCGGTTGGGACCAATAACTCCTAGTAACATGTGTCTTATATAACCAATAAGTTGTGTTTAGGACCAATGATGGCCCAATAATGTGTGTTTAAGGGCAATGAGGGTCCGTTGGGAACAATGAGTCCCAATAAAGTGTGTATATAACCAATAAGTTGTGTTTACGACCAATTATGGCCCAAAAAAGGTGTGTTTAGTTGGGACCAATGAGTCCCACTAATGTGTGTATATGACCAATACATTGTGTCTAGGACCAATGATGGCACAATAAAGTGGGTTTAGGGACAATGAGGGTTAGTTGGCACCAATGAGTCCTAATAAGGTGTTTAGATAACCAATAAGTTATGTTTACGACCAATTATGGCCCAATATGGTGTGTTTAGTTGGGACTAATGAGTCCCACTAAGGTGTGTATCTAACCAATAAGTTATGTTTAGGACCAATGATGGCGCAATAAGGTGTGTTTGGTAAGGCAATGAGGGTCGGTTAGGACCAATAAGTCCTAGTAAGGTGTGTATATAACCAATAAATTATGTTTAGGACTAATGATGGCCCAATAATGTGTGTTTAGTTGGGACTAATGAGTCCCACTAAGGTGTGTATATAACCAATAAGTTGTGTTTAGGACCAATGATGGCCCAATAAGGTGTGTTTAGTAGGGCAATGAGGGTCGGTTGGGACCAATAACTCCTAGTAAGATGTGTCTTATATAACCAATAAGTTGTGTTTAGGACCAATGATGGCCCAATAATGTGTGTTTAAGGGCAATGAGGGTCCGTTGGGGACCAATGAGTCCCAATAAAGTGTGTATATAACCAATAAGTTTTGTTTACGACCAATTATGGCCCAATATGGTGTGTTTAGTTGGGACTAATGAGTCCCACTAAGGTGTGTATATAACCAATAAATTATGTTTAGGACCAATGATGGCCCAATAATGTGTGTTTAGTTGGGACTAATGAGTCCCACTAAGGTGTGTATATAACCAATAAGTTGTGTTTAGGACCAATGATGGCCCAATAAGGTGTGTTTAGTTGGGCAATGAGGGTCGGTTGGGACCAATAACTCCTAGTAACATGTGTCTTATATAACCAATAAGTTGTGTTTAGGACCAATGATGGCCCAATAATGTGTGTTTAAGGGCAATGAGGGTCCGTTGGGAACAATGAGTCCCAATAAAGTGTGTATATAACCAATAAGTTGTGTTTACGACCAATTATGGCCCAAAAAAGGTGTGTTTAGTTGGGACCAATGAGTCCCACTAATGTGTGTATATGACCAATACATTGTGTTTAGGACCAATGATGGCACAATAAAGTGGGTTTAGGGACAATGAGGGTTAGTTGGCACCAATGAGTCCTAATAAGGTGTTTAGATAACCAATAAGTTATGTTTACGACCAATTATGGCCCAATATGGTGTGTTTAGTTGGGACTAATGAGTCCCACTAAGGTGTGTATCTAACCAATAAGTTATGTTTAGGACCAATGATGGCGCAATAAGGTGTGTTTGGTAAGGCAATGAGGGTCGGTTAGGACCAATAAGTCCTAGTAAGGTGTGTATATAACCAATAAATTATGTTTAGGACCAATGATGGCCCAATAATGTGTGTTTAGTTGGGACTAATGAGTCCCACTAAGGTGTGTATATAACCAATAAGTTGTGTTTAGGACCAATGATGGCCCAATAAGGTGTGTTTAGTAGGGCAATGAGGGTCGGTTGGGACCAATAACTCCTAGTAAGATGTGTATTATATAACCAATAAGTTGTGTTTAGGACCAATGATGGCCCAATAATGTGTGTTTAAGGGCAATGAGGGTCCGTTGGGGACAATGAGTCCCAATAAAGTGTGTATATAACCAATAAGTTGTGTTTACGACCAATTATGGCCCAAAAAGGTGTGTTTAGTTGGGACCAATGAGTCCCACTAATGTGTGTATATGACCAATACATTGTGTTTAGGACCAATGATGGCACAATAAAGTGGGTTTAGGGACAATGAGGGTTAGTTGGCACCAATGAGTCCTAATAAGGTGTTTAGATAACCAATAAGTTGTGTTTACGACCTATTATGGCCCAATATGGTGTGTTTAGTTGGGACTAATGAGTCCCACTAAGGTGTGTATCTAACCAATAAGTTATGTTTAGGACCAATGATGGCGCAATAAGGTGTGTTTGGTAAGGCAATGAGGGTCGGTTAGGACCAATAAGTCCTAGTAAGGTGTGTATATAACTAATAAGTTGTGTTTAGCACCAATGATGGCCTAATAAGGTGTATTTAATAGGGCAATGAGGGTCGGTTGGGACCAATAAGTCCTAGTAAGGTGTGTCTTATATAACCAATAAGTTGTGCTTAGGACCAATGATGGCCCAATAATGTGTGTTTAAGGGCAATGAGGGTCAGTTGGGACCAATGAGTCCCAATAAAGTGTGTATATAACCAATAAGTTGTGTTTACGACCAATTATGGCCCAATATGGTGTGTTTAGTTGGGACAAATGAGTCCCACTAATGTGTGTATATGACCAATACGTTGTGTTTAGGACCAATGATGGCACAATAAAGTGGGTTTAGGGACAATGAGGGTTATTTGGCACCAATGAGTCCTAATAAGGTGTTTATATAACCAATAAGTTGTGTTCACGACCAATTATGGCCCAATATGGTGTGTTTAGTTGGGACTAATGAGTCCCACTATGGTGTGTATTTAACCAATAAATTATGTTTAGGACCAATGATGGCCCAATAATGTGTGTTTAGTTGGGACTAATGAGTCCCACTAAGGTGTGTATATAACCAATAAGTTGTGTTTAGGACCAATGATGGCCCAATAAGGTGTGTTTAGTAGGGCAATGAGGGTCGGTTGGGACCAATAACTCCTAGTAAGATGTGTCTTATATAACTAATAAGTTGTGTTTAGGACCAATGATGGCCCAATAATGTGTGTTTAAGGGCAATGAGGGTCCGTTGGGACCAATGAGTCCCAATAAAGTGTGTATATAACCAATAAGTTGTGTTTACGACCAATTATGGCCCAAAAAGGTGTGTTTAGTTGGGACCAATGAGTCCCACTAATGTGTGTATATGACCAATACATTGTGTTTAGGACCAATGATGGCACAATAAAGTGGGTTTAGGGACAATGAGGGTTAGTTGGCACCAATGAGTCCTAATAAGGTGTTTAGATAACCAATAAGTTGTGTTTACGACCAATTATGGCCCAATATGGTGTGTTTAGTTGGGACTAATGAGTCCCACTAAGGTGTGTATCTAACCAATAAGTTATGTTTAGGACCAATGATGGCGCAATAAGGTGTGTTTGGTAAGGCAATGAGGGTCGGTTAGGACCAATAAGTCCTAGTAAGGTGTGTCTTATATAACCAATAAGTTGTGCTTAGGACCAATGATGGCCCAATAATGTGTGTTTAAGGGCAATGAGGGTCAGTTGGGACCAATAAGTCCTAGTAAGGTGTGTCTTATATAACCAATAAGTTGTGCTTAGGACCAATGATGGCCCAATAATGTGTGTTTAAGGGCAATGAGGGTCAGTTGGGACCAATGAGTCCCAATAAAGTGTGTATATAACCAATAAGTTGTGTTTACGACCAATTATGGCCCAATATGGTGTGTTTAGTTGGGACCAATGAGTCCCACTAATGTGTGTATATGACCAATACGTTGTGTTTAGGACCAATGATGGCACAATAAAGTGGGTTTAGGGACAATGAGGGTTAGTTGACACCAATGAGTCCTAATAAGGTGTTTATATAACCAATAAGTTGTGTTTACGACCAATTATGGCCCAATATGGTGTGTTTAGTTGGGACTAATGAGTCCCACTAAGGTGTGTATATAACCAATAAATTATGTTTAAGACCAATGATGGCCCAATAATGTGTGTTTAGTTGGGACTAATGAGTCCCACTAAGGTGTGTATATAACCAATAAGTTGTGTTTAGGACCAATGATGGCCCAATAAGGTGTGTTTAGTAGGGCAATGAGGGTCGGTTGGGACCAATAACTCCTAGTAAGATGTGTCTTATATAACCAATAAGTTGTGTTTAGGACCAATGATGGCCCAATAATGTGTGTTTAAGGGCAATGAGGGTCCGTTGGGACCAATGAGTCCCAATAAAGTGTGTATATAACCAATAAGTTGTGTTTACGACCAATTATGGCCCAAAAAGGTGTGTTTAGTTGGGACCAATGAGTCCCACTAATGTGTGTATATGACCAATACATTGTGTTTAGGACCAATGATGGCACAATAAAGTGGGTTTAGGGACAATGAGGGTTAGTTGGCACCAATGAGTCCTAATAAGGTGTTTAGATAACCAATAAGTTGTGTTTACGACCAATTATGGCCCAATATGGTGTGTTTAGTTGGGACTAATGAGTCCCACTAAGGTGTGTATCTAACCAATAAGTTATGTTTAGGACCAATGATGGCGCAATAAGGTGTGTTTGGTAAGGCAATGAGGGTCGGTTAGGACCAATAAGTCCTAGTAAGGTGTGTATATAACCAATAAGTTGTGTTTAGGACCAATGATGGCCCAATAAGGTGTGTTTAATAGGGCAATGAGGGTCGGTTGGGACCAATAAGTCCTAGTAAGGTGTGTCTTATATAACCAATAAGTTGTGCTTAGGACCAATGATGGCCCAATAATGTGTGTTTAAGGGCAATGAGGGTCAGTTGGGACCAATGAGTCCCAATAAAGTGTGTATATAACCAATAAGTTGTGTTTACAACCAATTATGGCCCAATATGGTGTGTTTAGTTGGGACCAATGAGTCCCACTAATGTGTGTATATGACCAATACGTTGTGTTTAGGACCAATGATGGCACAATAAAGTGGGTTTAGGGACAATGAGGGTTAGTTGGCACCAATGAGTCCTAATAAGGTGTTTATATAACCAATAAGTTGTGTTTACGACCAATTATGGCCCAATATGGTGTGTTTAGTTGGGACCAATGAGTCCCACTAATGTGTGTATATGACCAATACGTTGTGTTTAGGACCAATGATGGCACAATAAAGTGGGTTTAGAGGACAATGAGGGTTAGTTGGCACCAATGAGTCCTAATAAGGTGTTTATATAACCAATAAGTTGGGTTTACGACCAATTATGGCCCAATATGGTGTGTTTAGTTGGGACTAATGAGTCCCACTAAGGTGTGTATATAACCAATAAATTATGTTTAGGACCAATGATGGCCCAATAATGTGTGTTTAGTTGGGACTAATGAGTCCCACTAAGGTGTGTATATAACCAATAAGTTGTGTTTAGGACCAATTATGGCCCAATATGGTGTGTTTAGTAGGGCAATGAGGGTCGGTTGGGACCAATAACTCCTAGTAAGATGTGTCTTATATAACCAATAAGTTGTGTTTAGGACCAATGATGGCCCAATAATGTGTGTTTAAGGGCAATGAGGGTCCGTTGGGACCAATGAGTCCCAATAAAGTGTGTATATAACCAATAAGTTGTGTTTACGACCAATTATGGCCCAAAAAGGTGTGTTTAGTTGGGACCAATGAGTCCCACTAATGTGTGTATATGACCAATACATTGTGTTTAGGACCAATGATGGCACAATAAAGTGGGTTTAGGGACAATGAGGGTTAGTTGGCACCAATGAGTCCTAATAAGGTGTTTAGATAACCAATAAGTTGTGTTTACGACCAATTATGGCCCAATATGGTGTGTTTAGTTGGGACTAATGAGTCCCACTAAGGTGTGTATATAACCAATAAATTATGTTTAGGACCAATTATGGCCCAATATGGTGTGTTTAGTTGGGACCAATGAGTCCCAATAAAGTGTTTATATAACCAATAAGTTGTGTTTACGACCAATTATGGCCCAATATGGTGTGTTTAGTTGGGACCAATGAGTCCCACTAATGTGTGTATATGACCAATACGTTGTGTTTAGGACCAATGATGGCACAATAAAGTGGGTTTAGGGACAATGAGGGTTAGTTGGCACCAATGAGTCCTAATAAGGTGTTTATATAACCAATAAGTTGTGTTTACGACCAATTATGGCCCAATATGGTGTGTTTAGTTGCGACTAATGAGTCCCACTAAGGTGTGTATATAACCAATAAATTATGTTTAGGACCAATGATGGCCCAATAATGTGTGTTTAGTTGGGACTAATGAGTCCCACTAAGGTGTGTATATAACCAATAAGTTGTGTTTAGGACCAATGATGGCCCAATAAGGTGTGTTTAGTAGGGCAATGAGGGTTGGTTGGGACCAATAACTCCTAGTAAGGTGTGTCTTATATAACCAATAAGTTGTGTTTAGGACCAATGATGGCCCAATAATGTGTGTTTAAGGGCAATGATGGTCCGTTGGGACCAATGAGTCCCAATAAAGTGTGTATATAACCAATAAGTTGTGTTTACGACCAATTATGGCCCAAAAAGGTGTGTTTAGTTGGGACCAATGAGTCCCACTAATGTGTGTATATGACCAATACATTGTGTTTAGGACCAATGATGGCACAATAAAGTGGGTTTAGGGACAATGAGGGTTAGTTGGCACCAATGAGTCCTAATAAGGTGTTTAGATAACCAATAAGTTGTGTTTACGACCAATTATGGCCCAATATGGTGTGTTTAGTTGGGACTAATGAGTCCCACTAAGGTGTGTATCTAACCAATAAGTTATGTTTAGGACCAATGATGGCGCAATAAGGTGTGTTTGGTAAGGCAATGAGGGTCGGTTAGGACCAATAAGTCCTAGTAAGGTGTGTATATAACCAATAAATTATGTTTAGGACCAATGATGGCCCAATAATGTGTGTTTAGTTGGGACTAATGAGTCCCACTAAGGTGTGTATATAACCAATAAGTTGTGTTTAGGACCAATGATGGCCCAATAAGGTGTGTTTAGCAGGGCAATGAGGGTCGGTTGGGACCAATAACTCCTAGTAAGATGTGTCTTATATAACCAATAAGTTGTGTTTAGGACCAATGATGGCCCAATAATGTGTGTTTAAGGGCAATGAGGGTCCGTTGGGGACAATGAGTCCCAATAAAGTGTGTATATAACCAATAAGTTGTGTTTACGACCAATTATGGCCCAAAAAGGTGTGTTTAGTTGGGACCAATGAGTCCCACTAATGTGTGTATATGACCAATACATTGTGTTTAGGACCAATGATGGCACAATAAAGTGGGTTTAGGGACAATGAGGGTTAGTTGGCACCAATGAGTCCTAATAAGGTGTTTAGATAACCAATAAGTTGTGTTTACGACCAATTATGGCCCAATATGGTGTGTTTAGTTGGGACTAATGAGTCCCACTAAGGTGTGTATCTAACCAATAAGTTATGTTTAGGACCAATGATGGCGCAATAAGGTGTGTTTGGTAAGGCAATGAGGGTCGGTTAGGACCAATAAGTCCTAGTAAGGTGTGTATATAACCAATAAGTTGTGTTTAGGACCAATGATGGCCCAACAAGGTATGTTTATAAGGGCAATGAGGGTCGGTTGGGACCAATAAGTCCTAGTAAGGTGTGTCTTATATAACCAATAAGTTGTGTTTAGGACCAATGATGGCCCAATAATGTGTGTTTAAGGGCAATGAGGGTCAGTTGGGACCAATGAGTCCCAATAAAGTGTGTATATAACCAATAAGTTGTGTTTACGACCAATTATGGCCCAATATGGTGTGTTTAGTTGGGACCAATGAGTCCCACTAATGTGTGTATATGACCAATACGTTGTGTTTAGGACCAATGATGGCACAATAAAGTGGGTTTAGGGACAATGAGGGTTAGTTGGCACCAATGAGTCCTAATAAGGTGTTTATATAACCAATAAGTTGTGTTTACGACCAATTATGGCCCAATATGGTGTGTTTAGTTGGGACTAATGAGTCCCACTAAGGTGTGTATATAACCAATAAATTATGTTTAGGACCAATGATGGCCTAATAATGTGTGTTTAGTTGGGACTAATGAGTCCCACTAAGGTGTGTATATAACCAATAAGTTGTGTTTAGGACCAATGATGGCCCAATAAGGTGTGTTTAGTAGGGCAATGAGGGTCGGTTGGGACCAATAGCTCCTAGTAAGGTGTGTCTTATATAACCAATAAGTTGTGTTTAGGACCAATGATGGCCCAATAATGTGTGTTTAAGGGCAATGAGGGTCCGTTGGGACCAATGAGTCCCAATAAAGTGTGTATATAACCAATAAGTTGTGTTT
The DNA here is from genome assembly GCA_039602395.1 of Deinandra increscens subsp. villosa. NCBI lineage: Eukaryota > Viridiplantae > Streptophyta > Magnoliopsida > Asterales > Asteraceae > Deinandra > Deinandra increscens. Next base: position 16,889 of record JBCNJP010008592.1, read on the forward strand.
ACGACCAATTATGGCCCAAAAAGGTGTGTTTAGTTGGGACCAATGAGTCCCACTAATGTGTGTATATGACCAATACATTGTGTTTAGGACCAATGATGGCACAATAAAGTGGGTTTAGGGACAATGAGGGTTAGTTGGCACCAATGAGTCCTAATAAGGTGTTTAGATAACCAATAAGTTGTGTTTACGACCAGTTATGGCCCAATATGGTGTGTTTAGTTGGGACTAATGAGTCCCACTAAGGTGTGTATCTAACCAATAAGTTATGTTTAGGACCAATGATGGCGCAATAAGGTGTGTTTGGTAAGGCAATGAGGGTCGGTTAGGACCAATAAGTCATAGTAAGGTGTGTATATAACCAATAAGTTGTGTTTAGGACCAATGATGGCCCAATAAGGTGTATTTAATAGGGCAATGAGGGTCGGTTGGGACCAATAAGTCCTAGTAAGGTGTGTCTTATATAACCAATAAGTTGTGCTTAGGACCAATGATGGCCCAATAATGTGTGTTTAAGGGCAATGAGGGTCAGTTGGGACCAATGAGTCCCAATAAAGTGTGTATATAACCAATAAGTTGTGTTTACGACCAATTATGGCCCAAAATGGTGTGTTTAGTTGGGACCAATGAGTCCCACTAATGTGTGTATATGACCAATACGTTGTGTTTAGGACCAATGATGGCACAATAAAGTGGGTTTAGGGACAATGAGGGTTAGTTGGCACCAATGAGTCCTAATAAGGTGTTTATATAACCAATAAGTTGTGTTTACGACCAATTATGGCTCAATATGGTGTGTTTAGTTGGGACTAATGAGTCCCACTAAGGTGTGTATATAACCAATAAATTATGTTTAGGAACAATGATGGCCCAATAATGTGTGTTTAGTTGGGACTAATGAGTCCCACTAAGGTGTGTATATAACCAATAAGTTGTGTTTAGGACCAATGATGGCCCAATAAGGTGTGTTTAGTAGGGCAGATGAGGGTCGGTTGGGACCAATAACTCCTAGTAAGGTGTGTCTTATATAACCAATAAGTTGTGTTTAGGACCAATGATGGCCCAATAATGTGTGTTTAAGGGCAATGATGGTCCGTTGGGACCAATGAGTCCCAATAAAGTGTGTATATAACCAATAAGTTGTGTTTACGACCAATTATGGCCCAAAAAGGTGTGTTTAGTTGGGACCAATGAGTCCCACTAATGTGTGTATATGACCAATACATTGTGTTTAGGACCAATGATGGCACAATAAAGTGGGTTTAGGGACAATGAGGGTTAGTTGGCACCAATGAGTCCTAATAAGGTGTTTAGATAACCAATAAGTTGTGTTTACGACCAATTATGGCCCAATATGGTGTGTTTAGTTGGGACTAATGAGTCCCACTAAGGTGTGTATCTAACCAATAAGTTATGTTTAGGACCAATGATGGCGCAATAAGGTGTGTTTGGTAAGGCAATGAGGGTCGGTTAGGACCAATAAGTCCTAGTAAGGTGTGTATATAACCAATATATTATGTTTAGGACCAATGATGGCCCAATAATGTGTGTTTAGTTGGGACTAATGAGTCCCACTAAGGTGTGTATATAACCAATAAGTTGTGTTTAGGACCAATGATGGCCCAATAAGGTCTGTTTAGTAGGGCAATGAGGGTCGGTTGGGACCAATAACTCCTAGTAAGATGTGTCTTATATAACCAATAATTTGTGTTTAGGACCAATGATGGCCCAATAATGTGTGTTTAAGGGTAATGAGGGTCCGTTGGGGACCAATGAGTCCCAATAAAGTGTGTATATAACCAATAAGTTGTGTTTACGACCAATTATGGCCCAAAAAGGTGTATTTAGTTGGGACCAATGAGTCCCACTAATGTGTGTATATGACCAATACATTGTGTTTAGGACCAATGATGGCACAATAAAGTGGGTTTAGGGACAATGAGGGTTAGTTGGCACCAATGAGTCCTAATAAGGTGTTTAGATAACCAATAAGTTTTATTTACGACCAATTATGGCCCAATATGGTGTGTTTAGTTGGGACTAATGAGTCCCACTAAGGTGTGTATCTAACCAATAAGTTATGTTTAGGACCAATGATGGCGCAATAAGGTGTGTTTGGTAAGGCAATGAGGGTCGGTTAGGACCAATAAGTCCTAGTAAGGTGTGTATATAACCAATAAATTATGTTTAGGACCAATGATGGCCTAATAATGTGTGTTTAGTTGGGACTAATGAGTCCCACTGAGGTGTGTATATAACCAATAAGTTGTGTTTAGGACCAATGATGGCCCAATAAGGTGTGTTTAGTAGGGCAATGAGGGTCGGTTGGGACCAATAGCTCCTAGTAAGATGTGTCTTATATAACCTATAAGTTGTGTTTAGGACCAATGATGGCCCAATAATGTGTGTTTAAGGGCAATGAGGGTCCGTTGGGACCAATGAGTCCCAATAAAGTGTGTATATAACCAATAAGTTGTGTTTACGACCAATTATGGCCCAAAAAGGTGTGTTTAGTTGGGACCAATGAGTCCCACTAATGTGTGTATATGACCAATACATTGTGTTTAGGACCAATGATGGCACAATAAAGTGGGTTTAGGGACAATGAGGGTTAGTTGGCACCAATGAGTCCTAATAAGGTGTTTAGATAACCAATAAGTTGTGTTTACGACCAATTATGGCCCAATATGGTGTGTTTAGTTGGGACTAATGAGTCCCACTAAGGTGTGTATCTAACCAATAAGTTATGTTTAGGACCAATGATGGCGCAATAAGGTGTGTTTGGTAAGGCAATGAGGGTCGGTTAGGACCAATAAGTCATAGTAAGGTGTGTATATAACCAATAAGTTGTGTTTAGGACCAATGATGGCCCAATAAGGTGTATTTAATAGGGCAATGAGGGTCGGTTGGGACCAATAAGTCCTAGTAAGGTGTGTCTTATATAACCAATAAGTTGTGCTTAGGACCAATGATGGCCCAATAATGTGTGTTTAAGGGCAATGAGGGTCAGTTGGGACCAATGAGTCCCAATAAAGTGTGTATATAACCAATAAGTTGTGTTTACGACCAATTATGGCCCAAAATGGTGTGTTTAGTTGGGACCAATGAGTCCCACTAATGTGTGTATATGACCAATACGTTGTGTTTAGGACCAATGATGGCACAATAAAGTGGGTTTAGGGACAATGAGGGTTAGTTGGCACCAATGAGTCCTAATAAGGTGTTTATATAACCAATAAGTTGTGTTTACGACCAATTATGGCTCAATATGGTGTGTTTAGTTGGGACTAATGAGTCCCACTAAGGTGTGTATATAACCAATAAATTATGTTTAGGACCAATGATGGCCCAATAATGTGTGTTTAGTTGGGACTAATGAGTCCAACTAAGGTGTGTATATAACCAATAAGTTGTGTTTAGGACCAATGATGGCCCAATAAGGTGTGTTAAGTAGGGCAGAGAGGGTCGGTTGGGACCAATAACTCCTAGTAAGGTGTGTCTTATATAACCAATAAGTTGTGTTTAGGACCAATGATGGCCCAATAATGTGTGTTTAAGGGCAATGATGGTCCGTTGGGACCAATGATTCCCAATAAAGTGTGTATATAACCAATAAGTTGTGTTTACGACCAATTATGGCCCAAAAAGGTGTGTTTAGTTGGGACCAATGAGTCCCACTAATGTGTGTATATGACCAATACATTGTGTTTAGGACCAATGATGGCACAATAAAGTGGGTTTAGGGACAATGAGGGTTAGTTGGCACCAATGAGTCCTAATAAGGTGTTTAGATAACCAATAAGTTGTGTTTACGACCAATTATGGCCCAATATCGTGTGTTTAGTTGGGACTAATGAGTCCCACTAAGGTGTGTATCTAACCAATAAGTTATGTTTAGGACCAATGATGGCGCAATAAGGTGTGTTTGGTAAGGCAATGAGGGTCGGTTAGGACCAATAAGTCCTAGTAAGGTGTGTATATAACCAATATATTATGTTTAGGACCAATGATGGCCCAATAATGTGTGTTTAGTTGGGACTAATGAGTCCCACTAAGGTGTGTATATAACCAATAAGTTGTGTTTAGGACCAATGATGGCCCAATAAGGTGTGTTTAGTAGGGCAATGAGGGTCGGTTGGGACCAATAACTCCTAGTAAGATGTGTCTTATATAACCAATAATTTGTGTTTAGGACCAATGATGGCCCAATAATGTGTGTTTAAGGGTAATGAGGGTCCGTTGGGGACAATGAGTCCCAATAAAGTGTGTATATAACCAATAAGTTGTGTTTACGACCAATTATGGCCCAAAAAGGTGTATTTAGTTGGGACCAATGAGTCCCACTAATGTGTGTATATGACCAATACATTGTGTTTAGGACCAATGATGGCACAATAAAGTGGGTTTAGGGACAATGAGGGTTAGTTGGCACCAATGAGTCCTAATAAGGTGTTTAGATAACCAATAAGTTTTATTTACGACCAATTATGGCCCAATATGGTGTGTTTAGTTGGGACTAATGAGTCCCACTAAGGTGTGTATCTAACCAATAAGTTATGTTTAGGACCAATGATGGCGCAATAAGGTGTGTTTGGTAAGGCAATGAGGGTCGGTTAGGACCAATAAGTCCTAGTAAGGTGTGTATATAACCAATAAGTTGTGTTTAGGACCAATGATGGCCCAATAAGGTGTGTTTAATAGGGCAATGAGGGTCGGTTGGGACCAATAAGTCCTAGTAAGGTGTGTCTTATATAACCAATAAGTTGTGCTTAGGACCAACGATGGCCCAATAATGTGTGTTTAAGGGCAATGAGGGTCAGTTGGGACCAATGAGTCCCAATAAAGTGTGTATATAACCAATAAGTTGTGTTTACGACCAATTATGGCCCAATATGGTGTGTTTAGTTGGGACCAATGAGTCCCACTAATGTGTGTATATGCACAATACGTTGTGTTTAGGACCAATGATGGCACAATAAAGTGGGTTTAGGGACAATGAGGGTTAGTTGGCACCAATGAGTCCTAATAAGGTGTTTATATAACCAATAAGTTGTGTTTACGACCAATTATGGCCCAATATGGTGTGTTTAGTTGGGACTAATGAGTCCCACTAAGGTGTGTATATAACCAATAAATTATGTTTAGGACCAATGATGGCCCCATAATGTGTGTTTAGTTGGGACTAATGAGTCCCACTAAGGTGTGTATATAACCAATAAGTTGTGTTTAGGACCAATGATGGCCCAATAAGGTTTGTTTAGTAGGGCAATGAGGGTCGGTTGGGACCAATAACTCCTAGTAAGATGTGTCTTATATAACCAATAAGTTATGTTTAGGACCAATGATGGCCCAATAATATGTGTTTAAGGGAAATGAGGGTCCGTTGGGACCAATGAGTCCCAATAAAGTGTGTATATAACCAATAAGTTGTGTTTACGACCAATTATGGCCCAAAAAGGTGTATTTAATAAGGCAATGAGGGTCGGTTGGGACCAATAAGTCCTAGTAAGGTGTGTCTTATATAACCAATAAGTTGTGCTTAGGACCAATGATGGCCCAATAATGTGTTGTTTAAGGGCAATCAGGGTTCGTTGGGACCAATGAGTCCCAATAAAGTGTGTATATAACCAATAAGTCGTGTTTACGACCAATTATTGCCCAAAAAGGTGTGTTTAGTTGGGACCAATGAGTCCCACTAATGTGTGTATATGACCAATACGTTGTGTTTAGGACCAATTATGGCACAATAAAGTGGGTTTAGGGACAATGAGGGTTAGTTGGCACCAATGAGTCCTAATAAGGTGTTTATATAACCAATAAGTTGTGTTTACGACCAATTATGGCCCAATATGGTGTGTTTAGTTGGGACTAATGAGTCCCACTAAGGTGTGTATATAACCAATAATTTATGTTTAGGACCAATGATGGCCCAATAAGGTGTGTTTAGTAGGGCAATGAGGGTCGGTTAGGACCAATAAGTCCTAGTAAGTTGTGTATATAACCAATAAGTTGTGTTTAGGACCATTGATGGCCCAATAATGTGTGTTTAGTTGGGACTAATGAGTCCCACTAAGGTGTGTATATAACCAATAAGTTGTGTTTAGGACAAATGATGGCCCAATAAGGTGTGTTTAGTAGGGCAATGAGGGTCGGTTGGGACCAATAACTCCTAGTAAGATGTGTCTTATATAACCAATAAGTTATGTTTAGGACCAATGATGGCCCAATAATATGTGTTTAAGGGAAATGAGGGTCCGTTGGGACCAATGAGTCCCAATAAAGTGTGTATATAACCAATAAGTTGTGTTTACGACCAATTATGGCCCAAAAAGGTGTGTTTAGTTGGGACCAATGAGTCCCACTAATGTGTGCATATAACCAATACATTGTGTTTAGGACCAATGATGGCACAATAAAGTGGGTTTAGGGACAATGAGGGTTAGTTGGCACCAATGAGTCCTAATAAGGTGTTTAGATAACCAATAAGTTGTGTTTACGACCAATTATGGCCCAATATGGTGTGTTTAGTTGGGACTAATGAGTCCCACTAAGGTGTGTATCTAACCAATAAGTTATGTTTAGGACCAATGATGGTGCAATAAGGTGTGTTTGGTAAGGCAATGAGGGTCGGTTAGGACCAATAAGTCCTAGTAAGGTGTGTATATAACCAATAAGTTGTGTTTAGGACCAATGATGGCCCAATAAGGTGTATTTAATAAGGCAATGAGGGTCGGTTGGGACCAATAAGTCCTAGTAAGGTGTGTCTTATATAACCAATAAGTTGTGCTTAGGACCAATGATGGCCCAATAATGTGTTGTTTAAGGGCAATCAGGGTTCGTTGGGACCAATGAGTCCCAATAAAGTGTGTATATAACCAATAAGTCGTGTTTACGACCAATTATTGCCCAAAAAGGTGTGTTTAGTTGGGACCAATGAGTCCCACTAATGTGTGTATATGACCAATACGTTGTGTTTAGGACCAATTATGGCACAATAAAGTGGGTTTAGGGACAATGAGGGTTAGTTGGCACCAATGAGTCCTAATAAGGTGTTTATATAACCAATAAGTTGTGTTTACGACCAATTATGGCCCAATATGGTGTGTTTAGTTGGGACTAATGAGTCCCACTAAGGTGTGTATATAACCAATAATTTATGTTTAGGACCAATGATGGCCCAATAAGGTGTGTTTAGTAGGGCAATGAGGGTCGGTTAGGACCAATAAGTCCTAGTAAGTTGTGTATATAACCAATAAGTTGTGTTTAGGACCATTGATGGCCCAATAATGTGTGTTTAGTTGGGACTAATGAGTCCCACTAAGGTGTGTATATAACCAATAAGTTGTGTTTAGGACCAATGATGGCCCAATAAGGTGTGTTTAGTAGGGCAATGAGGGTCGGTTGGGACCAATAAGTCCTAGTAAGGTGTGTCTTATATAACCAATAAGTTGTGTTTAGGACCAATGATGGCCCAATAATGTGTGTTTAGTTGGGACTAATGAGTCCCACTAAGGTGTGTATATAACCAATAAGTTGTGTTTAGGACCAATGATGGCCCAATAAGGTGTGTTTAGTAGAGCAATGAGGTTCGGTTGGGACCAATAAGTCCTAGTAAGGTGTGTCTTATATAACCAATAAGTTGTGTTTAGGACCAATGATGGCCCAATAATGTGTGTTTTTAAGGGCAGTGAGGGTCCGTTGGGACCAATGAGTCCCAATAAAGTGTGTTTATAACCAATAAGTTGTGTTTACGACCAATTATGGCCCAAAAAGGTGTGTTTAGTTGGGACTAATGAGTCCCACTAATGTGTGTATATGACCAATACGTTGTGTTTAGGACCAATGATGGCACAATAAAGTGGTTTAGGGACAATGAGGGTTAGTTGGCACCAATGAGTCCTAATAAGGTGTTTATATAACCAATAAGTTGTGTTTACGACCAATTATGGCCCAATATGGTGTGTTTAGTTGGGACTAATGAGTCCCACTAAGGTGTGTATATAACCAATAAGTTATGTTTAGGACCAATGATGGCCCAATAAGGTGTGTTTAGTAGGGCAATGAGGGTCGGTTAGGACCAATAAGTCCTAGTAAGGTGTGTCTTATATAACCAATAAGTTGTGTTTAGGACCAATGATGGCCTAATAATGTGTGTTTAGTTGGGACTAGTGAGTCCCACTAAGGTGTGTATATAACCAATAAGTTGTGTTTAGGACCAATGATGGCCCTATAAGGAGTGTTTAGTAGGGCAATGAGGGTCGGTTGGGACCAATAAGTCCTAGTAAGGTGTGTCTTATATAACCAATAAGTTGTGTTTAGGACCAATGATGGCCCAATAAGGTGTGTTTAAGGGCAATGAGGGTCCGTTGGGACCAATGAGTCCCAATAAAGTGTGTATATAACCAATAAGTTGTGTTTACGACCAATTATGGCCTAAAAAGGTGTGTTTAGTTGGGACCAATGAGTCCCACTAATGTGTGTATATGACCAATGCATTGTGTTTAGGACCAATGATGGCACAATAAAGTGGGTTTAGGGACAATGAGGGTTAGTTGGCACCAATGAGTCCTAATAAGGTGTTTAGATAACCAATAAGTTGTGTTTACGACCAATTATGGCCCAATATGGTGTGTTTAGTTGGGACTAATGAGTCCCACTAAGGTGTGTATCTAACCAATAAGTTATGTTTAGGACCAATGATGGCGCAATAAGGTGTGTTTGGTAAGGTAATGAGGGTCGGTTAGGACCAATAAGTCCTAGTAAGCTGTGTATATAACCAATAAGTTATGTTTAGGACCAATGATGGCCCAATAAGGTGTGTTTAATAGGGCAATGAGGGTCGGTTGGGACCAATAAGTCCTAGTAAGGTGTGTCTTATATAACCAATAAGTTGTGCTTAGGACCAATGATGGCCCAATAAGGTGTGTTTAATAGGGCAATGAGGGTCGGTTGGGACCAATAAGTCCTAGTAAGGTGTGTCTTATATAACCAATAAGTTGTGTTTAGGACCAATGATGGCCCAATAATGTGTGTTTAAGGGCAATGAGGGTCAGTTGGGACCAATGAGTCCCAATAAAGTGTGTATATAACCAATAAGTTGTGTTTACAACCAATTATGGCCCAATATGGTGTGTTTAGTTGGGACCAATGAGTCCCACTAATGTGTGTATATGACCAATCCGTTGTGTTTAGGACCAATGATGGCACAATAAAGTGGGTTTAGGGATAATGAGGGTTAGTTGGCACCAATGAGTCCTAATAAGGTGTTTATATAACCAATAAGTTGTGTTTACGACCAATTATGGCCCAATATGGTGTGTTTAGTTAGGACCAATGAGTCCCACTAATGTGTGTATATGACCAATACGTTGTGTTTAGGACCAATGATGGCACAATAAAGTGGGTTTAAGGACAATGAGGGTTAGTTGGCACCAATGAGTCCTAATAAGGTGTTTATATAACCAATAAGTTGTGTTTACGACCAATTATGGCCCAATATGGTGTGTTTAGTTGGGACTAATGAGTCCCACTAAGGTGTGTATATAACCAATAAATTATGTTTAGGACCAATGATGGCCCAATAATGTGTGTTTAGTTGGGACTAATGAGTCCCACTAAGGTGTGTATATAACCAATAAGTTGTGTTTAGGACCAATTATGGCCCAATATGGTGTGTTTAGTAGGGCAATGAGGGTCGGTTGGGACCAATAACTCCTAGTAAGATGTGTCTTATATAACCAATAAGTTGTGTTTAGGACCAATGATGGCCCAATAATGTGTGTTTAAGGGCAATGAGGGTCCGTTGGGACCAATGAGTCCCAATAAAGTGTGTATATAACCAATAAGTTGTGTTTACGACCAATTATGGCCCAAAAAGGTGTGTTTAGTTGGGACCAATGAGTCCCACTAATGTGTGTATATGACCAATACATTGTGTTTAGGACCAATGATGGCACAATAAAGTGGGTTTAGGGACAATGAGGTTAGTTGGTTGGGACCAATGAGTCCCACTAATGTGTGTATATGACCAATACATTGTGTTTAGGACCAATGATGGCACAATAAAGTGGGTTTAGGGACAATGAGGGTTAGTTGGCACCAATGAGTCCTAATAAGGTGTTTAGATAACCAATAAGTTGTGTTTACGACCAATTATGGCCTAATATGGTGTGTTTAGTTGGGACTAATGAGTCCCACTAAGGTGTGTATCTAACCAATAAGTTATGTTTAGGACCAATGATGGCGCAATAAGGTGTGTTTGGTAAGGCAATGAGGGTCGGTTAGGACCAATAAGTCCTAGTAAGGTGTGTATATAACCAATAAGTTGTGTTTAGGACCAATGATGGCCCAATAATGTGTGTTTAGTTGGGACTAATGAGTCCCACTAAGGTGTGTATATAACCAATAAGTTGTGTTTAGGACCAATGATGGCCCAATAAGGTGTGTTTAGCAGGGCAATGAGGGTCGGTTGGGACCAATAACTCCTAGTAAGATGTGTCTTATATAACCAATAAGTTGTGTTTAGGACCAATGATGGCCCAATAATGTGTGTTTAAGGGCAATGAGGGTCCGTTGGGGACCAATGAGTCCCAATAAAGTGTGTATATAACCAATAAGTTGTGTTTACGACTAATTATGGCCCAAAAAGGTGTGTTTAGTTGGGACCAATGAGTCCCACTAATGTGTGTATATGACCAATACATTGTGTTTAGGACCAATGATGGCACAATAAAGTGGGTTTAGGGACAATGAGGGTTAGTTGGCACCAATGAGTCCTAATAAGGTGTTTAGATAACCAATAAGTTGTATTTACGACCAATTATGGCCCAATATGGTGTGTTTAGTTGGGACTAATGAGTCCCACTAAGGTGTGTATCTAACCAATAAGTTATGTTTAGGACCAATGATGGCGCAATAAGGTGTGTTTGGTAAGGCAATGAGGGTCGGTTAGGACCAATAAGTCCTAGTAAGGTGTGTATATAACCAATAAGTTGTGTTTAGGACCAATGATGGCCCAACAAGGTATGTTTAATAGGGCAATGAGGGTCGGTTGGGACCAATAAGTCCTAGTAAGGTGTGTCTTATATAACCAATAAGTTGTGCTTAGGACCAATGATGGCCCAATAATGTGTGTTTAAGGGCAATGAGGGTCAGTTGGGACCAATGAGTCCCAATAAAGTGTGTATATAACCAATAAGTTGTGTTTACGACCAATTATGGCCCAATATGGTGTGTTTAGTTGGGACCAATGAGTCCCACTAATGTGTGTATATGACCAATACGTTGTGTTTAGGACCAATGATGGCACAATAAAGTGGGTTTAGGGACAATGAGGGTTAGTTGGCACCAATGAGTCCTAATAAGGTTTTTATATAACCAATAAGTTGTGTTTACGACCAATTATGGCCCAATATGGTGTGTTTAGTTGGGACTAATGAGTCCCACTAAGGTGTGTATATAACCAATAAATTATGTTTAGGACCAATGATGGCCTAATAATGTGTGTTTAGTTGGGACTAATGAGTCCCACTGAGGTGTGTATATAACCAATAAGTTGTGTTTAGGACCAATGATGGCCCAATAAGGTGTGTTTAGTAGGGCAATGAGGGTCGGTTGGGACCAATAAGCTCCTAGTAAGATGTGTCTTATATAACCAATAAGTTGTGTTTAGGACCAATGATGGCCCAATAATGTGTGTTTAAGGGCAATGAGGGTCCGTTGGGACCAATGAGTCCCAATAAAGTGTGTATATAACCAATAAGTTGTGTTTACGACCAATTATGGCCCAAAAAGGTGTGTTTAGTTGGGACCAATGAGTCCCACTAATGTGTGTATATGACCAATACATTGTGTTTAGGACCAATGATGGCACAATAAAGTGGGTTTAGGGACAATGAGGGTTAGTTGGCACCAATGAGTCCTAATAAGGTGTTTAGATAACCAATAAGTTGTGTTTACGACCAATTATGGCCCAATATGGTGTGTTTAGTTGGGACTAATGAGTCCCACTAAGGTGTGTATCTAACCAATAAGTTATGTTTAGGACCAATGATGGCGCAATAAGGTGTGTTTGGTAAGGCAATGAGGGTCGGTTAGGACCAATAAGTCCTAGTAAGGTGTGTATATAACCAATAAGTTGTGTTTAGGACCAATGATGGCCCAATAAGGTGTGTTTAATAGGGCAATGAGGGTCGGTTGGGACCAATAAGTCCTAGTAAGGTGTGTCTTATATAACCAATAAGTTGTGTTTAGGACCAATGATGGCCCAATAATGTGTGTTTAAGGGCAATGAGGGTCAGTTGGGACCAATGAGTCCCAATAAAGTGTGTATATAACCAATAAGTTGTGTTTACGACCAATTATGGCCCAATAATGGTGTGTTTAGTTGGGACCAATGAGTCCCACTAATGTGTGTATATGACCAATACGTTGTGTTTAGGACCAATGATGGCACAATAAAGTGGGTTTAGGGACAATGAGGGTTAGTTGGCACCAATGAGTCCTAATAAGGTGTTTATATAACCAATAAGTTGTGTTTACGACCAATTATGGCTCAATATGGTGTGTTTAGTTGGGACTAATGAGTCCCACTAAGGTGTGTATATAACCAATAAATTATGTTTAGGACCAATGATGGCCCAATAATGTGTGTTTAGTTGGGACTAATGAGTCCCACTAAGGTGTGTATATAACCAATAAGTTGTGTTTAGGACCAATGATGGCCCAATAAGGTGTGTTTAGTAGGGCAATGAGGGTCGGTTGGGACCAATAACTCCTAGTAAGGTGTGTCTTATATAACCAATAAGTTGTGTTTAGGACCAATGATGGCCCAATAATGTGTGTTTAAGGGCAATGAGGGTCCGTTGGGACCAATGAGTCCCAATAAAGTGTGTATATAACCAATAAGTTGTGTTTACGACCAATTATGGCCCAAAAAGGTGTGTTTAGTTGGGACCAATGAGTCCCACTAATGTGTGTATATGACCAATACATTGTGTTTAGGACCAATGATGGCACAATAAAGTGGGTTTAGGGACAATGAGGGTTAGTTGGCACCAATGAGTCCTAATAAGGTGTTTAGATAACCAATAAGTTGTGTTTACGACCAATTATGGCCCAATATGGTGTGTTTAGTTGGGACTAATGAGTCCCACTAAGGTGTGTATCTAACCAATAAGTTATGTTTAGGACCAATGATGGCGCAATAAGGTGTGTTTGGTAAGGCAATGAGGGTCGGTTAGGACCAATAAGTCCTAGTAAGGTGTGTATATAACCAATATAGTTATGTTTAGGACCAATGATGGCCCAATAATGTGTGTTTAGTTGGGACTAATGAGTCCCACTAAGGTGTGTATATAACCAATAAGTTGTGTTTAGGACCAATGATGGCCCAATAAGGTGTGTTTAGTAGGGCAATGAGGGTTGGTTGGGACCAATAAGTCCTAGTAAGATGTGTCTTATATAACCAATAATTTGTGTTTAGGACCAATGATGGCCCAATAATGTGTGTTTAAGGGTAATGAGGGTCCGTTGGGGACCAATGAGTCCCAATAAAGTGTGTATATAACCAATAAGTTGTGTTTACGACCAATTATGGCCCAAAAAGGTGTGTTTAGTTGGGACCAATGAGTCCCACTAATGTGTGTATATGACCAATACATTGTGTTTAGGACCAATGATGGCACAATAAAGTGGGTTTAGGGACAATGAGGGTTAGTTGGCACCAATGAGTCCTAATAAGGTGTTTAGATAAACAATAAGTTTTATTTACGACCAATTATGGCCCAATATGGTGTGTTTAGTTGGGACTAATGATTCCCACTAAGGTGTGTATCTAACCAATAAGTTATGTTTAGGACCAATGATGGCGCAATAAGGTGTGTTTGGTAAGGCAATGAGGGTCGGTTAGGACCAATAAGTCCTAGTAAGGTGTGTATATAACCAATAAATTATGTTTAGGACCAATGATGGCCTAATAATGTGTGTTTAGTTGGGACTAATGAGTCCCACTGAGGTGTGTATATAACCAATAAGTTGTGTTTAGGACCAATGATGGCCCAATAAGGTGTGTTTAGTAGGGCAATGAGGGTCGGTTGGGACCAATAGCTCCTAGTAAGATGTGTCTTATATAACCTATAAGTTGTGTTTAGGACCAATGATGGCCCAATAATGTGTGTTTAAGGGCAATGAGGGTCCGTTGGGACCAATGAGTCCCAATAAAGTGTGTATATAACCAATAAGTTGTGTTTACGACCAATTATGGCCCAAAAAGGTGTGTTTAGTTGGGACCAATGAGTCCCACTAATGTGTGTATATGACCAATACATTGTGTTTAGGACTAATGATGGCACAATAAAGTGGGTTTAGGGACAATGAGGGTTAGTTGGCACCAATGAGTCCTAATAAGGTGTTTAGATAACCAATAAGTTGTGTTTACGACCAATTATGGCCCAATATGGTGTGTTTAGTTGGGACTAATGAGTCCCACTAAGGTGTGTATCTAACCAATAAGTTATGTTTAGGACCAATGATGGCGCAATAAGGTGTGTTTGGTAAGGCAATGAGGGTCGGTTAGGACCAATAAGTCCTAGTAAGGTGTGTATATAACCAATATAGTTATGTTTACGACCAATGATGGCCCAATAATGTGTGTTTAGTTGGGACTAATGAGTCCCACTAAGGTGTGTATATAACCAATAAGTTGTGTTTAGGACCAATGATGGCCCAATAAGGTGTGTTTAGTAGGGCAATGAGGGTCGGTTGGGACCAATAACTCCTAGTAAGATGTGTCTTATATAACCAATAATTTGTGTTTAGGACCAATGATGGCCCAATAATGTGTGTTTAAGGGTAATGAGGGTCCGTTGGGGACCAATGAGTCCCAATAAAGTGTGTATATAACCAATAAGTTGTGTTTACGACCAATTATGGCCCAAAAAGGTGTATTTAGTTGGGACCAATGAGTCCCACTAATGTGTGTATATGACCAATACATTGTGTTTAGGACCAATGATGGCACAATAAAGTGGGTTTAGGGACAATGAGGGTTAGTTGGCACCAATGAGTCCTAATAAGGTGTTTAGATAACCAATAAGTTTTATTTACGACCAATTATGGCCCAATATGGTGTGTTTAGTTGGGACTAATGAGTCCCACTAAGGTGTGTATCTAACCAATAAGTTATGTTTAGGACCAATGATGGCGCAATAAGGTGTGTTTGGTAAGGCAATGAGGGTCGGTTAGGACCAATAAGTCCTAGTAAGGTGTGTATATAACCAATAAGTTGTGTTTAGGACCAATGATGGCCCAATAAGGTGTGTTTAATAGGGCAATGAGGGTCGGTTGGGACCAATAAGTCCTAGTAAGGTGTGTCTTATATAACCAATAAGTTGTGCTTAGGACCAATGATGGCCCAATAATGTGTGTTTAAGGGCAATGAGGGTCAGTTGGGACCAATGAGTCCCAATAAAGTGTGTATATAACCAATAAGTTGTGTTTACGACCAATTATGGCCCAATATGGTGTGTTTAGTTGGGACCAATGAGTCCCACTAATGTGTGTATATGACACAATACGTTGTGTTTAGGACCAATGATGGCACAATAAAGTGGGTTTAGGGACAATGAGGGTTAGTTGGCACCAATGAGTCCTAATAAGGTGTTTATATAACCAATAAGTTGTGTTTACGACCAATTATGGCCCAATATGGTGTGTTTAGTTGGGACTAATGAGTCCCACTAAGGTGTGTATATAACCAATAAATTATGTTTAGGACCAATGATGGCCCCATAATGTGTGTTTAGTTGGGACTAATGAGTCCCACTAAGGTGTGTATATAACCAATAAGTTGTGTTTAGGACCAATGATGGCCCAATAAGGTTTGTTTAGTAGGGCAATGAGGGTCGGTTGGGACCAATAACTCCTAGTAAGATGTGTCTTATATAACCAATAAGTTATGTTTAGGACCAATGATGGCCCAATAATGTGTGTTTAAGGGAAATGAGGGTCCGTTGGGACCAATGAGTCCCAATAAAGTGTGTATATAACCAATAAGTTGTGTTTACGACCAATTATGGCCCAAAAAGGTGTGTTTAGTTGGGACCAATGAGTCCCACTAATGTGTGCATATAACCAATACATTGTGTTTAGGACCAATGATGGCACAATAAAGTGGGTTTAGGGACAATGAGGGTTAGTTGGCACCAATGAGTCCTAATAAGGTGTTTAGATAACCAATAAGTTGTGTTTACGACCAATTATGGCCGAATATGGTGTGTTTAGTTGGGACTAATGAGTCCCACTAAGGTGTGTATCTAACCAATAAGTTATGTTTAGGACCAATGATGGCGCAATAAGGTGTGTTTGGTAAGGCAATGAGGGTCGGTTAGGACCAATAAGTCCTAGTAAGGTGTGTATATAACCAATAAGTTGTGTTTAGGACCAATGATGGCCCAATAAGGTGTATTTAATAAGGCAATGAGGGTCGGTTGGGACCAATAAGTCCTAGTAAGGTGTGTCTTATATAACCAATAAGTTGTGCTTAGGACCAATGATGGCCCAATAATGTGTTGTTTAAGGGCAATCAGGGTTCGTTGGGACCAATGAGTCCCAATAAAGTGTGTATATAACCAATAAGTCGTGTTTACGACCAATTATTGCCCAAAAAGGTGTGTTTAGTTGGGACCAATGAGTCCCACTAATGTGTGTATATGACCAATACGTTGTGTTTAGGACCAATTATGGCACAATGAAGTGGGTTTAGGGACAATGAGGGTTAGTTGGCACCAATGAGTCCTAATAAGGTGTTTATATAACCAATAAGTTATGTTTACGACCAATTATGGCCCAATATGGTGTGTTTAGTTGGGACTAATGAGTCCCACTAAGGTGTGTATATAACCAATAATTTATGTTTAGGACCAATGATGGCCCAATAAGGTGTGTTTAGTAGGGCAATGAGGGTCGGTTAGGACCAATAAGTCCTAGTAAGTTGTGTATATAACCAATAAGTTGTGTTTAGGACCATTGATGGCCCAATAATGTGTGTTTAGTTGGGACTAATGAGTCCCACTAAGGTGTGTATATAACCAATATATTATGTTTACGACCAATGATGGCCCAATAATGTGTGTTTAGTTGGGACTAATGAGTCCCACTAAGGTGTGTATATAACCAATAAGTTGTGTTTAGGACCAATGATGGCCCAATAAGGTGTGTTTAGTAGGGCAATGAGGGTCGGTTGGGACCAATAACTCCTAGTAAGATGTGTCTTATATAACCAATAATTTGTGTTTAGGACCAATGATGGCCCAATAATGTGTGTTTAGGGTAATGAGGGTCCGTTGGGGACCAATGAGTCCCAATAAAGTGTGTATATAACCAATAAGTTGTGTTTACGACCAATTATGGCCCAAAAAGGTGTATTTAGTTGGGACCAATGAGTCCCACTAATGTGTGTATATGACCAATACATTGTGTTTAGGAACAATGATGGCACAATAAAGTGGGTTTAGGGACAATGAGGGTTAGTTGGCACCAATGAGTCCTAATAAGGTGTTTAGATAACCAATAAGTTTTATTTACGACCAATTATGGCCCAATATGGTGTGTTTAGTTGGGACTAATGAGTCCCACTAAGGTGTGTATCTAACCAATAAGTTATGTTTAGGACCAATGATGGCGCAATAAGGTGTGTTTGGTAAGGCAATGAGGGTCGGTTAGGACCAATAAGTCCTAGTAAGGTGTGTATATAACCAATAAGTTGTGTTTAGGACCAATGATGGCCCAATAAGGTGTGTTTAATAGGGCAATGAGGGTCGGTTGGGACCAATAAGTCCTAGTAAGGTGTGTCTTATATAACCAATAAGTTGTGCTTAGGACCAATGATGGCCCAATAATGTGTGTTTAAGGGCAATGAGGGTCAGTTGGGACCAATGAGTCCCAATAAAGTGTGTATATAACCAATAAGTTGTGTTTACGACCAATTATGGCCCAATATGGTGTGTTTAGTTGGGACCAATGAGTCCCACTAATGTGTGTATATGACACAATACGTTGTGTTTAGGACCAATGATGGCACAATAAAGTGGGTTTAGGGACAATGAGGGTTAGTTGGCACCAATGAGTCCTAATAAGGTGTTTATATAACCAATAAGTTGTGTTTACGACCAATTATGGCCCAATATGGTGTGTTTAGTTGGGACTAATGAGTCCCACTAAGGTGTGTATATAACCAATAAATTATGTTTAGGACCAATGATGGCCCCATAATGTGTGTTTAGTTGGGACTAATGAGTCCCACTAAGGTGTGTATATAACCAATAAGTTGTGTTTAGGACCAATGATGGCCCAATAAGGTTTGTTTAGTAGGGCAATGAGGGTCGGTTGGGACCAATAACTCCTAGTAAGATGTGTCTTATATAACCAATAAGTTATGTTTAGGACCAATGATGGCCCAATAATGTGTGTTTAAGGGAAATGAGGGTCCGTTGGGACCAATGAGTCCCAATAAAGTGTGTATATAACCAATAAGTTGTGTTTACGACCAATTATGGCCCAAAAAGGTGTGTTTAGTTGGGACCAATGAGTCCCACTAATGTGTGCATATAACCAATACATTGTGTTTAGGACCAATGATGGCACAATAAAGTGGGTTTAGGGACAATGAGGGTTAGTTGGCACCAATGAGTCCTAATAAGGTGTTTAGATAACCAATAAGTTGTGTTTACGACCAATTATGGCCGAATATGGTGTGTTTAGTTGGGACTAATGAGTCCCACTAAGGTGTGTATCTAACCAATAAGTTATGTTTAGGACCAATGATGGCGCAATAAGGTGTGTTTGGTAAGGCAATGAGGGTCGGTTAGGACCAATAAGTCCTAGTAAGGTGTGTATATAACCAATAAGTTGTGTTTAGGACCAATGATGGCCCAATAAGGTGTATTTAATAAGGCAATGAGGGTCGGTTGGGACCAATAAGTCCTAGTAAGGTGTGTCTTATATAACCAATAAGTTGTGCTTAGGACCAATGATGGCCCAATAATGTGTTGTTTAAGGGCAATCAGGGTTCGTTGGGACCAATGAGTCCCAATAAAGTGTGTATATAACCAATAAGTTGTGTTTACGACCAATTATGGCCCAAAAAGGTGTGTTTAGTTGGGACCAATGAGTCCCACTAATGTGTGTATATGACCAATACGTTGTGTTTAGGACCAATGATGGCACAATAAAGTGGGTTTAGGGACAATGAGGGTTAGTTGGCACCAATGAGTCCTAATAAGGTGTTTATATAACCAATAAGTTGTGTTTACGACCAATTATGGCCCAATATGGTGTGTTTAGTTGGGACTAATGAGTCCCACTAAGGTGTGTATATAACCAATAATTTATGTTTAGGACCAATGATGGCCCAATAAGGTGTGTTTAGTAGGGCAATGAGGGTCGGTTAGGACCAATAAGTCCTAGTAAGTTGTGTATATAACCAATAAGTTGTGTTTAGGACCAATTGATGGCCCAATAATGTGTGTTTAGTTGGGACTAATGAGTCCCACTAAGGTGTGTATATAACCAATAAGTTGTGTTTAGGACCAATGATGGCCCAATAAGGTGTGTTTAGTAGGGCAATGAGGGTCGGTTGGGACCAATAAGTCCTAGTAAGGTGTGTCTTATATAACCAATAAGTTGTGTTTAGGACCAATGATGGCCCAATAATGTGTGTTTAGTTGGGACTAATGAGTCCCACTAAGGTGTGTATATAACCAATAAGTTGTGTTTAGGACCAATGATGGCCCAATAAGGTGTGTTTAGTAGAGCAATGAGGTTCGGTTGGGACCAATAAGTCCTAGTAAGGTGTGTCTTATATAACCAATAAGTTGTGTTTAGGACCAATGATGGCCCAATAATGTGTGTTTTTAAGGGCAGTGAGGGTCCGTTGGGACCAATGAGTCCCAATAAAGTGTGTTTATAACCAATAAGTTGTGTTTACGACCAATTATGTTCCAAAAAGGTGTGTTTAGTTGGGACTAATGAGTCCCACTAATGTGTGTATATGACCAATACGTTGTGTTTAGGACCAATGATGGCACAATAAAGTGGTTTAGGGACAATGAGGGTTAGTTGGCACCAATGAGTCCTAATAAGGTGTTTATATAACCAATAAGTTGTGTTTACGACCAATTATGGCCCAATATGGTGTGTTTAGTTGGGACTAATGAGTCCCACTAAGGTGTGTATATAACCAATAAGTTATGTTTAGGACCAATGATGGCCCAATAAGGTGTGTTTAGTAGGGCAATGAGGGTCGGTTAGGACCAATAAGTCCTAGTAAGGTGTGTCTTATATAACCAATAAGTTGTGTTTAGGACCAATGATGGCCCAATAATGTGTGTTTAGTTGGGACTAGTGAGTCCCACTAAGGTGTGTATATAACCAATAAGTTGTGTTTAGGACCAATGATGGCCCTATAAGGAGTGTTTAGTAGGGCAATGAGGGTCGGTTGGGACCAAAAAGTCCTAGTAAGGTGTGTCTTATATAACCAATAAGTTGTATTTAGGACCAATGATGGCCCAATAAGGTGTGTTTAAGGGCAATGAGGGTCCGTTGGGACCAATGAGTCCCAATAAAGTGTGTATATAACCAATAAGTTGTGTTTACGACCAATTATGGCCTAAAAAGGTGTGTTTAGTTGGGACCAATGAGTCCCACTAATGTGTGTATATGACCAATGCATTGTGTTTAGGACCAATGATGGCACAATAAAGTGGGTTTAGGGACAATGAGGGTTAGTTGGCACCAATGAGTCCTAATAAGGTGTTTAGATAACCAATAAGTCGTGTTTACGACCAATTATGGCCCAATATGGTGTGTTTAGTTGGGACTAATGAGTCCCACTAAGGTGTGTATCTAACCAATAAGTTATGTTTAGGACCAATGATGGCGCAATAAGGTGTGTTTGGTAAGGTAATGAGGGTCGGTTAGGACCAATAAGTCCTAGTAAGCTGTGTATATAACTAATAAGTTATGTTTAGGACCAATGATGGCCCAATAAGGTGTATTTAATAGGGCAATGAGGGTCGGTTGGGACCAATAAGTCCTAGTAAGGTGTGTCTTATATAACCAATAGGTTGTGCTTAGGACCAATGATGGCCCAATAATGTGTTGTTTAAGGGCAATCAGGGTTCGTTGGGACCAATGAGTCCCAATAAAGTGTGTATATAACCAATAAGTTGTGTTTACGACCAATTATTGCCCAAAAAGGTGTGTTTAGTTGGGACCAATGAGTCCCACTAATGTGTGTATATGACCAATACGTTGTGTTTAGGACCAATGATGGCACAATAAAGTGGGTTTAGGGACAATGAGGGTTAGTTGGCACCAATGAGTCCTAATAACGTGTTTATATAACCAATAAGTTGTGTTTACGACCAATTATGGCCCAATATGGTGTGTTTAGTTGGGACTAATGAGTCCCACTAAGGTGTGTATATAACCAATAAGTTATGTTTAGGACCAATGATGGCCCAATAAGGTGTGTTTAGTAGGGCAATGAGGGTCGGTTAGGACCAATAAGTCCTAGTAAGGTGTGTATATAACCAATAAGTTGTGTTTAGGACCAATGATGGCCCAATAATGTGTGTTTAGTTGGGACTAATGAGTCCCACTAAGGTGTGTATATAACCAATAAGTTGTGTTTAGGACCAATGATGGCCCAATAAGGTGTGTTTAGTAGGGCAATGAGGTTCGGTTGGGACCAATAAGTCCTAGTAAGGTGTGTCTTATATAACCAATAAGTTGTGTTTAGGACCAATGATGGCC